>PVKA01007147.1:0-79365 GCA_004027165.1 Ctenomys sociabilis | reverse complement strand
AGAAGCTGACATAATATCCTGTCCAACCACCATTAGTGCAAGTCTTGCCTTTCATAGAATTATGTAGAAGCACAACAGTATGTATCCCAACTGTACTGTCCATACACACACATCATGATTCTTCCTTTCTATACCCCTTCCTTTGTCTACACCTGTCAAAGATGGGCGCTCCATTGTCATTCAACTAACTTAGGTGCTTGAACTCGACACCACAGTCCAGCACAGTCCAGCATTCCACAGCAATAGTGAGTTATCCGAAGAAGTTGTCGACCGTAGCCATTTACAGCTCAACTTATTATTATGGCCCTGTGGTGTATACTTCATTTTTATACTTTTCTGCTGGATGGTTAAGACCTAGATAGAGCAAGACTTATATACCAACACATGTACTTTATGTTTCTGATGAGGTCAGTGAAGTCCCCTCTGGGTTTATCTTGTAATCCTGTACCTTATTTTGTAGATCCTTTGTCTGCGTCATCCATGTGGATGAGTCACGGCCAATGCTTGACCAGTTTGCTCTCTGTGAGAGCCTGAGAGAAAGTTTTCTCTCCATGTGACTCTCCCCAGGCACACTATGGAACTTTGATCTCTTTCCTCTATGGCTCCATAATCTCCTTGTTCAGAAAATTTGGAGCTTAACTGAGTTTCATGATCTTGCAGTGTAGGTTCTCCTATGTCCTGAGTCTTTGCTGCCCTTGAAAGGCTAGGGCCAAAATGTTGGCTCTCCTTGTGGCTCTTCTATTTCTCCGATTTTGATCTGTGAACTTAGGTTAACCATCCAGAAGAAAAGCTGATTAGTATCCTGCAGCATATGCCGTTCACTTTGCCTTATCTGACTCAATGATTTTAGTTGTTGTTGTACATTTCCATTTGTATTTCTGCTTTTTGCTTCTTATACTAGGGAGACTATACGATATTTACACATGTGTGTCTGGTTTATTTCACTTATGAGTATATGTTCAAGTGACATCCACTTCAGTATAAATGCTTCAAGATTATCATTCTTAATAGCTGAGTAATACTCCATTATATAGAAATACCACATCTTTTTCAATCATTCCTCATGTGATGGACATCTTGGTTGTTTCCAAGATTTTGCTATCACACATTGTGCTGCTGTAAACATAGATACACATATATCACTATGATACAATGTTTTCAGTTCCTATGGGAAAATTCCCAGTAGGGGGATAGCCGGCTTGAATGGGATTTCTAGTCCTACTCTTTTGAGGAGTCTCTACACTGACCCCCACAATGGTTGTACCAGTCTACATTCCCGCCAGCAGTGGAGAAGTGTTCCCTTTTCCCCACAACCTCTCCAACATTTGTTGTTGGTTGATTTCATTATGATAGCCATTCTTTCTGGAATGAGATGGTATCTCAGTGTTGTTTTTATTTGCATTTCACGGATGACTAGCGATGTGGAGCATTTTTTCATATATTTATTTGCTTCTTTAATTTCGTCCTCTGAGAAGTGTGTATTCATCTCAGATGCCCATTTCTGAATTGGGTCTTTAAATTTGAAGGCCCTGTTATATCTTAGTTCTTTATAAGGTAAGTATTTTATCCAACCTGGTGGTGAACTTGTAATTGCTATGCATTAAGGAATAGGAGAAAAGTTGAATATTCAATTAAGTGCTTGAAGGGGCTGGGGAGATAGCTCAGTAGAGTAAATGCTTGCCTGGCAAGGAGAAGGGCCTAAATTCAATCCCCGATTCTGCCAAAAAAAAGTGTTTGTATTACTGGTGATTCAAGAAGGGCCAGAAAAATAACATCAAGTGGGGGTTGGGTTGTAGTTCTGTTGTTAATTATGTGCCATGTAAGGGCCTAAATTCAATCACCAGCACCAAAAGGAAAAAGAAAGGGAATGTAAGAGTTTAAGAAGTAAAGATAGCCAGGGATATAGCTCAGCGCCATAAGTGCCTGCCTGGCAAGTGCAAGGTTCGATCTCTGATACTGAAAAAAAAAGAAAAATAGAGGCCGAGTGGGAGGAAAGGCATATAATGCTGATTCATGATATTGATTGAAAATACTAATTGGTAATAATGGTTTGAATTTGTTTTAACAGGAGAACTAGTAGCTCTCAAGAAGGTGAGACTAGACAATGAGAAAGAGGGCTTCCCAATCACAGCCATCCGTGAAATTAAAATTCTTCGTCAGTTAATCCACCGAAGTGTTGTTAACATGAAGGAAATTGTCACAGATAAACAAGATGCCCTGGATTTCAAGAAAGATAAAGGTACTACCAAAGACTCATATTTATATAGGATAGATTGGTATAGGTTTATTTTCTTAGCTTATTTGGCTGTGTGAATTTTTATTTTCCAGTAATGGGATTTGAATCCAGGACCTATTTATTTATTGGGTAAAGATCTCACTGCGCAACTCAGACTCCTAGTGATCCTCCTGTCTCAGCTTCCCCAGCACTGGGATTACAGGCATACACCACCACCCCACACCGTGCCTCATGGCATGCAGTACTGGGGATCAAACCTGGGTCCTTGTGCATGCCAGGCAGGCACTTAGACCACCATGCTGTCTTCCTAGCCAGAATGCAGGGCCTTGTCATGAGCTACATTTCTTTTTTTATGAGCTACATTTCTAGCTGGTTTTGTTTCATTGAATTTTTAAACAGGTTCTTGCTAAGTTTCCTGGATTGGATTCAAACTTTTGGACCTTGTGTCTCAAATTCTTCGACTTTCTGCCTCAGCCCCCCTGTATACTGGGATTATAGGTGTGTACCACTGTGTACATCTTCCATGTGAGATTTTTAATAGATTATATTAAAATCTTAACTTTCTGTAATCTATACCAGAATTTTTTTTTTTTCGGAACCGGGGATTGAACTCAGGCCCTTACACTTGCCAGGGAAGCGCTTATTCCACTGAGCCATCTCCTCGGCCCCTATGCCAGAGTTAATGTTGGCGGATTGCTTTGATGTTGAGAACTCATTTTATCAGATGTCCATTCATCATTGTACTCTCCTTACCTTGGAACTTTGCTGTGACTAGGAAGGTTCTGCTGTACCTCCTAACAAAGGCAGCAGAGAAAACCGTATAGGATCTTTTATTTTTTATTTTTTATTTTTTATTTTTTTGGCGGAACCAGGGATTGAACTCAGACCCTTGCGCTTGCCAGGGAAGTGCTTATTCCACTGAGCCATCTCCCCAGCCCCTTTGTTTTTTCTTTTTTGATATTGAAGATCAAAACTCAAGACATTGTGCTTGCCAGACAGGAACTGTGCTGCTGAGCTGTATATCCAGCCCAGGATCATCATCTAATAAAATCTTTCTCAATTTTTCTTTTTTCACCTTTTGAGTTTTGTTTAGTCTTTGTTTTGTGTTTATTTGCAATGCTGACACATATGCTAAGCACATAGTCTTACCCCTGAGCTAAATTCTCAGATCTTGTAGTTTGGTGGGGATGGGGCATTTGTTGAGTTGGGTTGGTTGGTTGGTTTGAGACAGGGTCTTACTGTGTTGTAGTTCATGCTCGTCTTGTGTCCAGTATATAGCCCAGGCTGGCGTGGAACTCAAATTGACCTGCCTGCCTCAGCCTCTTCGGTGCTGGGATTACAGGCATGTACCACCATGTCAAGCCTTGATCTTCTAGAGTTTTTTTTTTTTTTTTTTCTTTTTTAAAAACAAATTAGAAACTGTGCATGCCTGTAATCCCAGCACTTGGGAGACAGAGGCAGGAAGATTGCCATGAATTTCAGGCCAACCTGGGCTACGTAAACAAATTCCAGGTTAACCTGAACTACATATTGAGATCCTGTCTCAAAAAACCCTTGCCCCCCCAAAAAAATTGCAAAAGAGTAATGGAAATTAAAAACTAGGTTATGGGGGCTGAGGCTAGAAGATTACAAGTTTGAGCTCAGCATCAGCACCTTAGTGACCTTATAAGACCCTGTGTTTATTTTTATTTATTTATTTATTTGCAGAACTGGGGATTGAACTCAAGTCCTTGCACTTGCCAGGGAAGCGCTTATTCCTCTGAGCCATCTCCCCAGCCCCTAAGACCCTGTGTTTAAAAAAAAAGTAGGGCAGTACCCTTGGTGCAAGAGGCCCTGGGGTTCACTCCCCAGGACTGAAAGTGTAATACCCAGATTAATGTTATAATTTTATACTGATATAATTTAAAATTCAAAGAAGATATTCCTAGAAAGTATTTTTGTTAGGTCATATGGTACAATTTCATGGAATAAAAATTTCTGTTTCTGTTAAAGGTATTCTTTCTGATTATACAATCATGCATAGGTAGTTTCGAGAAAAAAAAAAAAAAATAGAGGTAGTTTTTGTCTCATCAGTGATGCCCAGCCCACTGTATCCGACCTAATATTGAAAAATAATGTCTTGTACCATATTATTACATGTGGTCAATGATGACCATCTAGCCTGGGGTAGAGTAGGCTGTCCTGTCTAGGTTTGTATAAATGTATTCTATGTTACTTGATAATGAGATCGTCTAAAAAATGCATTTCATAGTAGTTACGTGTGATTGTGTATGTTTTAATAAAAATTGCTACCTAGCTGGCTAGGTGAAATAATGTTTTTGTTTTTTTTTTTCAGAACTGGGGATTGAACTCTGGCCTTTGCACTTGCAGGGCAAACGCTTACTCTTACTGAGCTATCTCCCCAGCCCCTAATGATCTTATTTTGGATTGCAGTCCACATATTACTTTTTTTTTTTTGGTACTGGGGATCGAACTCAGGACTTTGCATTTTCCAGGCATGTTCTTATGCCTTTGAGCTATCTCCCTGGTCCCACATATTACTTCTTGGTTAGTTGGTTTTATGGTTCTGGGATATGAGCTCAGATCCTTTGCTCTGATCTATCCATAGTCCTTTTAGTTTTTTATTTTGAGGCATGATCTTATTTTCTAAGTGGTACAAGGTGAACTCCACCTCCCAAAGTGCTGGGATTAAAGGCATATGTCACTATATAAACTTGGTTTAGATCTATTTTTTACAATATTTGCCTGTCTTTTGATTTCCCAAAATGAAAAGATAGTGTGCATTTCAAATTGTTTACAACTACTCTTGTAGTGTACTTCTTCTTCCTTTTATCCACTTAGGAATTTAGGAGGTTTAGCTATGTAATTTACTTCTTGTTGTTTTCAATTCTTAAATACTCTGTTATTTTAATTAATTAATTTATTTTTTGGCAGAACCAAGGATTGAACTCAGGCCCTCGTATTTGCCAGAGAAGCACTGAGCCATCTCCCTAGCCCCCAATTCTTAAATACTCTGAATTTCACCTGTATCTCCTGGCATATTAAATGAATCCTGTTAACTGGGGTAAATACTTTTACAAAAGTAGTTGTAAACATGGACATGATTACCTTACCAATCAGACCTTATTTACAACAGTAAAAGACTGGGGGCTGGGAAGATGGTTCAGTAGAGTAAGTGCTTACCTGGCAAGCACAAGGGCCTGAGTTCAAGCCCCAGTTCCACCAAAAAAAAAAACAAAACAGTCAATAGACTGGATTTAGCCCAGTATCTCCAATTTGCTGGCTAACTTAAATCATCAGGAGTCATTATTTGTTTGTACCATGAATCATACTCAGGACTTTGCACTTGCCAGGTATCTGCTGTGCCACAGAGCTATATCCCTGGCCATCAAGTCTTTTAATACAACTTGATCATGATAGTTGTCCTCTTTAAGACGTGAGCAAACCTAAAGAGTACTGGATTTGGAGTCAGAAAACTTAATTCAAGTATTGAATTATTAGGGCAAATTACTTAACTATTCTTAGTTTTAGTTTTTTCCATCTACATAATTCACAAATTATTCCAGTGAACCTTATGTTCACCTCCAAAATTACAGTACAATTTGAGGTATTATGATTTTTAGCATTCTTTTTTCTTATTTTTAATTTTTTCATTTTGTAGGAGCCTTTTACCTTGTATTTGAGTATATGGACCATGACTTAATGGGACTACTTGAATCTGGTTTGGTGCACTTTTCTGAGGACCATATTAAATCATTCATGAAACAGCTAATGGAAGGACTGGATTACTGTCACAAGAAGAATTTCCTACATCGGGATATAAAGTGCTCAAACATTTTGCTGAACAACAGGTAATATATATATATATATATATATATATATATATATATATATATATATATATATATATAGTAACCAAATAAGATTATATAATTCTTTCTCTTCTGAGTTGGCAGTTGGCTAATTGGGATTATCAGTAAACCTACTAGTACAGTATAAGTTTTTCCTTTTAATTTGTAGGAGTACAAATTGGTCCTGATGTTTGTACATTAGGAATAACTTAAGTTAAGGATATTCTGATTTGCCAGGCCTCTAAAACTAGTGTTGGGAAGAAATTAACCATGATAAGATTTTGTTTTTTTATTGTAAGCATTTTAGGGAATTACTTATATCTTACAGGAATAATCAGAGAGCACTTTGCCATAGTCAGTAAGTAATGTCACAGCCCTGTTAAATTTATTTACTTGCTTGCTTACTTACTTATTCATTTATTTTGCAGTGCCAGGGATTGAAATCAGGACGCTGTCCTTGCCAGGCAAGCACTTATTCTACTGAGCTATCTCCCCAGTCCAGCTGTTAAATTTAAATTGGGAAGAAAAGGACATATTTTGTCCTTTGCTGTTCGTGGGCCTTTCTTAGTTATTGTCTTTCAGAGTTAACAAGTTGTAGGGGCAAAAAAAAAAAGTTGTATTTGATAATATGGCCTTTTTGTCCCATACCTCCTGGTTTTATTAGTGTAAATACTAGGCTGGCAAGATAGCTCAGCAGACTAAATGCCTGCTTAGGCAAGTGCAAGGACCAGTGTTCGATTCCCCCATACCAAATGCCACACCGACGACCGAGACCAGGTGTGGTGGTGCATGCCTGTCATCCCAGAGCTGAGGAGGCTGAAAACAGGAGGATCAGCCGGGCGTGGTGGCGCATGCCTGTAATCCCAGCACTCGGGAGGCTGAGGCAGGAGGATTGTTGTGAGTTCGAGACCAGCCTGAGCTACAAAGTGAGCTTAAAGCCAGCCTGAACTGCATAGCGAGACCCTGTCTCAAAAAAACAAAAAAAAAAAAAAAAAAAAACAGGAGGATCACTAGGAGTCCAAGCTGTGTAGTGAGACCCTGTACCAAATAAATAAATTTAAAAAATAGTATAAATGATTAGGAGGCTGGTATTAATTCTTCAGAAGGCTTTAGCTTCCTTTCCTTTTTAGTTATTTCTCACATGGCACTATAATATCAGATACCTTATGCATGTTAGCCTTTGTTAGTAGCTTTACCTGTTGAAGGGTAAGGAACAAATCTGTTGCCAGTAAAATTTGGCAGTGCTTGGTTCTTCAGGTAACTGGGTTGTTAACATCCATATTCATGTCAGTTATTATTTGTTTGTTTGTTTATTGGCTGTCTCAGCCCACCCTGAGGGCAAGTCTTGCATGGTATATGGTGCCAGGGATTGAATCGTGTGAGGTTGCCTAAGCCTGCCTAAGCAGGCACTTTAGATGACTGAGCTATCTTGCTGGCCCCTCAGTCATTGTTTTAAACATTAGTACAATTGAATCTTATCAAATATGTATGTAAGAATATAGACTGACGTAATTTTATGAAAGAAGACTACCAGCCATGCAGGATTTCCTGAGATCACAATTGTTTGTAGCATTAAAAAAATCTCTTAGCTGGGCATGGTGGCGCATGCCTGTAATCCTAGCACTCAGGAGGCTGAGGCAGGAGGATTGTTGTGAGTTCGAGACCAGCCTGAGCTGCAAAGTGAGCTTAAGGCCAGCCTGAACTGCATAGTGAGACCCTGTCTCAAGAAGACAAAAAAAAAAAAAAAAAAAAATCTCTTATGGAATGGGTACTCCCCAGGGACTTCAGGTTGGTGTGGAAGCTATACAGGTTAACTGTTAAATTCAGGAAGCACTTTGCTCAGTATTCCCACTTGATTTTTGAAATACGTGAAAAGATCTTGAGGAATGTATAGGAATTTAGCAGAAATCCTGCCAGTGGAGGATCAGATTTCTAGGAGGAAGAAATCTCATGTGTGGAAGCACATAACTACAGAAAGAGCATGTTGTACCTGAAAAACTGTAAACACATAAATTGTACTGAAGCAAGGAGAGTACAGTACATAATGGCAAGACAAAGCAGTATGGTTACTAGAAGCCACTTTAAGGGTCTTGTAAACCCTGCCTAAGGAGCTTACATTTTGTTGGTAGTTGACAGGAAGCCATTGAAGAGTACTGATCCAGTTTAATTTTAATTGTATGAGTACTGTGTTTAAATTGCAGTTAAAAACTTTTATCAAGACAGATGGTAAAATGTTTATCCATGAGCCAGGTTGTTGCACATAGTTGTAATCAGCCACTCAGGAGAATGAGTTGTGAGGATCAGGGAGACTAAAACTAATCTGGGTAGTGTAGTGATAGCTTGTTCAAAAAAATGGAAAACATTAAAGATTCATCCTTCTGTGACTCAGAGTTAGTGTCAAATGTTCATAAATCTAAATCTATAATAAATATGTCACAAGAATTTGATGGTTGTCCTCTTGCTGGTTGCTGGTTTTTAGCCTGTCGTGTTCATATGTTTTTTTCTGTTCCCTTTGCTCCTGGTAGAGGAGGGTGTAGGGAGGTTTCATAGCAAGAAGTAGTTGGGACTCTTCCTAGTCCCGGCTTCCTGCAGTACGATGCTTTGAGGAGGTTCAAAACTGAACTTAATTCCCTCTTCAGTTGTTAAGCTGAGAGTTGGAATCCCAGAGACTGAGCTTCTTTAGCCACTTAGTCCTGTATACTAAGATAGGGTGAGATGGCCAGGAGAAAACATGAGGGGTGGCCAAAGAGCTAGGAAGAAGGAGCAGTTGGCCAAAGCAGAGAAGAGCAGTGCTGGGCTCTATATTACTCATTTTATTTTTATTACACAAATATAAATGAGATTAGAGCATTATAAATAGACACATCTGTTTAGAAGCAGGTCTAACCAGGAGTGGTAGCACATCTGTGATCCTAGCACTGGAGAGGCTGAGGCAGGAGGATCATCTTAAGTTTGTGGCCTGGGCCAGAGAGATGGCTCAGTGGAATAAGCATTTCCCTGGCAAGGGCAAGGGCCTGAGTTCAATCCCTGGTTCCGCAAAAAAAAAAAGATCCTTAAGTTTGTGGCCAGCCTGGACTACCTACAGCTTGACCTTGTCTCAGGAAAAAAAAAGATGTTTAAGTAAATGGTCATAAATGTTAGATAATGCTGACAGATTTTTTTTTTTTTTTTTTTTTTTGTCTTTTTTGAGACAGGGTCTCACTATGTAGTTCAGGCTGGCCTTAAGCTCACTTTGTAGCTCAGGATGGTCTCGAACTCACAACAATCCTCCTGCCTTAGCCTCCCGAGTGCTGGGATTACAGACATGCACCACCATGCCCGGCTAATGCTGACAGATTGTAAGAGTAAGGTACCAGAGATGACATTAATGTAGGGATGGGGGGCTGGTAAGATAGCTCAGCAATCTAAAGCACCTGTTTAGGCAAGTTCAAGGACAGTGGTTTGATTCCCAGCACCACATGCCGCGCCAGCCCCATCTCCAAGGGTGGGCTGAGCTGGCCACAAAAAATAAATAGCTACAATAATGTAGAGTCAGAGATAAGGGAATGTGTAGCACAGTTAATGGGGTGACAGTGGTAGGTATGTTTAACTTACAGTACTCAGGATTGAACCCAGGGCCCTGTATATGCTAGGCAAGTGCTCTAGTCCTGAGTTATATCCCCAGTCCATTTTTAAAATTTTATATTGAGGCAAGGTCTTGCTAAATTTCCTAGGTTGGCCTCAAACTTGTAGTCCTCCTGCCTCAGCCTTCCAAACAGCTTGAATTATTAAGTGTGCATCAACACACCCAACTGATCCTGTATTCCATTCTCTAGGCAGAATAGAAAATGTGAATTGCCTGCTGATCCAGAACTGGACATTTATGGATTAGTTGGCCACAAGTGAGGAGAATTTGAAATCAGCTTGATTAATCCACCAGTGATACAGGCTGGTTAGAGGAGGAAGTAGAGTGTGAAGTAGGGAGGAAATAAAAGGATCAAGTACTTTATAATCTTGTCAAAGCTGGGTGTGGTAGCACATGCCTGTAATCCCAGCACTAGGAAGGCTGAGGCAGGAGGATTGTTGTGAGTTCGAGACCAGCCTGAGCTACAAAGTGAGCTTAAGGCCACTTTGAACTGCATAGTGAGACCCTGTCTCAAAAAAGACAAAAAAAAAAAAATCTTGTCAAAAAGAAGTCAGTTTAAAACATAGTCTCAGAAAGGATTCATTGCATTTCCTTAGCATACATATTATTCCTATGACTTAGGAGATAATAAACAATGTGAAAATTTTCTGTTCTATTTTATATTGCCAACATTTACCAATACTTTCACACTTCTTATCTTGTGAAAGCATAGTGGAAAGGACAAACAATTAGTAAAAGTGCTATTATACCTTTCAGTGGCAGGTTCTTTTTTTTTTTTTTTTTTTTTTAATGTATTTAGTACAGGGTGTCACAATACAGATTGGACTAATAGTGATCCTCTTCTTTTCAGCCTCCCAAGCTCCAGGATTACAGGCACACACCACTACACCCAGTCTCATTCTCAGTGTGCCCCAGGGGCAGAGCTGGCACAGGCATGCTGGGGATCAAACCCTGGTCCCTGCACCTGCCTAAGCAGGGGCTTTAGTCAAATGCTGAGCTATCTGGCTAGCCCTGTGGCAGGTTAATTTTATGTTTTTAGTACTTAACTGTCAGCCAGGCAAGAAATAAGCTAGGTGCTGGTCATTCTTAGGTCTGGCCTCTTTTATGACTATATCTGTTGCCGTTTTAACTGTGTGTATCACCATGCCCTGTTTTAAAGAGTTTTAACTGTGTGTATCACCATGCCCTATTGTAGCTATCCTCCTTTAATGAAGGATTTGAGTGGTAGTCCTTGTACTTGTTTTGATATTCTGTCCCTTTGCTCATACTTTGGGAAGCATCTCCTAGTTTAGCCTCCTTTTTCTATTGTGTCATTGTTCTGCTTATTTGGGCTATCATAATACCACCAGCTCCATATAAAAAAGTGAGTTGGCTTTTCATCCCAGCAAGGCTATAAATATAATGAGTTAAGCTAAATATGACTTTAGATAAATATGATGATTCCAAGTAAGTTAATCAGGGGGCTTTTGCTTGTTCTTATTTATTTATTTATTTATTTATTTATTTATTTATTTATTTATTTATTTTTGCAGAAACAAGGATTGAACTCAGGCCCTTGTGCTTGCCAGGCAAACACCTATTCTACTGAGCCATCCCTAGCCCCTGTTTTTAGATTTTTGACACAGGCTCTTGCTCTAATTTGGGCTGACCTTGAACTTATTTGGAAGGAGTACCAGGAATTGAAGTTGGGACCTCATACTTGCCAGGCAGATAACTGTACCATTGAGCTAAATCCCCTGCCTGTGGCCTTGAATTATATAGCCTAGGCTGGCCATGAACTCAAAATGATCCTGTTATGTTAGTGCAGGGATTATAGGCATGCGCCACTGTGCCTGGAAATAAATAGTTTGTAAATAGTTTCCTACCATCTTGTATTATAGTTTCATAAATTGTTCCTTAACATTACTGTCAAAGAATAATGAGGGCTGGAGATGTAGCTCAGCTTTTTTTCTATTTTTTTAGTGCAGGGTCTCACTATGCATGCAGCTCATATTCATAGTGATCTTCCTGCTTTTTGCCTCCCATGTGCTGGGATTACAGGCGCTTGTCGCCACCATGCCCGGATTGCATCGCTGGCTCAGTGCTCCCAAAGGCAGGGCTGGCATGGCTTGGGGAACCAAGGATCGAACACTGGTCCCTGCGCTTACCTAAGCAAGCGCTTAGTCCGCTGAGCTATACCGCTGGCCCTTGGAGATGTAGCTCAGTGGGAAAGTTTATCTAATATGTTCAAGGCCCTAAATTCAATCCCCAGCACTATAAAAATAGAAAAAGAGTGAAACCTGGTTCTTATCCCTTTAAAGTAGTGCTTCTCAAAGAATGGGTCTCGGACCAGCTGTATTGACATCACATGTAGGCTCATTAGAAATGCAGATTCAGAACAAGGGAGAGTGCTGCATGCCTGTAATCTCAGGTACTTAGGAGGATGAAGCAGAAAAATTGCAGGTTCGAGGTCAGCCTGGCAATTTAGTGAAGCCCTCTCTTAACATAAACATGTTAAAACTGGAATATTGTAGCTATGAACAGATTTTTTTTTTCAAACTGGGATTATAGTTGTGACCTGAGCAAATCACTCTTTTTATAATAAATGAGGCCTCTTCTATAATAAATATATGGCCATTACCTCCTATGACATAAGCTGCTTAGGCAAGCTTAGCCAAATGCAGAGACTGTGGTTTGATTCCCGATACCACATTGCTGCGGCAATCCCCAGGCCTGGCCAAGCTGGCCAGAGTCCAGGTGTGGTGATGTTTGCCTATAATCTCAGTGCGGGGAAGGCTGAAAATGAAAGGATCACTATGAGTCCGAGCTGTGTAATAAGACCCTGTAATACCCAAATACCTTTAAAAAAAAGCCACAGTACTGTTACTTACTGCGAAAATTGTAATAAAATTATGATTAATATGATTATCATGTTATTATACATATATACACACATAAGTGTGTATGTGTTTGTTTGTTTGTTTATTTTTAGCGGAACCAGGGATTGAACTCAGGCCCCTGTGCTTGGCAGGGAAGCGCTTATTCCACTGAGCCATCTCTCCAGCCCTATAATTACTATTTCATCATACTTGCTCTTGTTTTTCTCCTTAAAGTAAATTATAGTCAGCTGTGGTGGTACACACCTGTGATTCTAGCATTCTGAGAGGCTAAGGCAAGATTGTAAGTTCAAGCCCAGCCTGAGCAGTTTAGCAGATAAGTAATAAAATGAATGCATGCATGAATGAATGTGAAAGTACCATAGTGCAAAGTATCCAAAAAATGTATATTTAAGTAAACTGCATCCATCATTATTGTTGAGGCAAGTCTGAGAAAATTATTTCCCAGTATCTTTTAATAGCCATTTCATTTTTTTTAAAGTTTTTTCAGTTATTTAAGAAATGACTTTTGCCCCTATTTGTTAGGCCTTTTAAATCTGTATTAATCTGGAACTTCCCATTGTTTTTTGTCTTCAATAATAAGTGTTAGGGGGCTGGCAAGATAGCTCAGCGGTCTAAAGCGCCTCTCAGGGACCGCAGTTCGAGCCCCAGCACCACATTCCATGCCAGCCCCTCCCCCCAGGGCAGGCTGAGCTGACCCCCCACCCCCGCAAACAAAGATTCCATGATGTGTAGCGAGACACTGTAATAAATAAATAAATTAAAAAAAATAATTAATAAGTGTTAGGGCCTGAAATATAGCTCAGCCGTATAAGCAACTACCTGGCAAGTGCAAGGTTCTGATGCCCAGTACCAAAAATAAATAAATAAAAGATAAATAAATAAAATATTATTTAATCTAGCAGGTTGTATGCATTATTGCCTACCAGAAAATGAAAGAAATATAGTTAAGAAATCAAATCCAGGGGCTGGGGAGATGGCTCAGTGGGATAAGTGCTTCCCTGGCAAGCACAATGGTCTCCCCAGTTCGGCAAAAAAAAAAAAAAAAAAAAAAAAAATCAAATCCAGGCTGGTCTGAAAGTAGTGAGTTCTCTCAATTGATTGTTAGATTGAACTACTTGTTCTAGTCTTTCTTCCCCTTCTCACTACATTTGACTAGTCTTAAAAAAAAAAAAATCAAATCTGGTCAGACACAGTTACACATACCTATAATCCCAACTATTTAGGAGATTGAGGTAGAATTACAAATTGGAGTCCAGTCTTGGCAATTTAGCAAGACACTGCCTCAAGATAAAAAAAAAAAGGTTGGAGATGTTACATCTCTCCAGTTCAATCACTAATATTGTCATACAAAAACAGAAAAAAGAATTGTGTGTGATGACTCATCCTTGGAATCTCAGCCCTAGAAAAGGTTGAGGCAGGGGAATCACTGAGAGTTCAAGGCCAGCCTGGGTTACAAAGTGAGTTCAAGGCTAGTCTGAACTGCATAGAGAAACCCATGTCTCAGGGCAAAAATAGAAATCAAATCCAAAAATGCAGTTAATGGTGCACACATTACTTAGGAATATGAGGCAAGAGGATAGCAGTGAGTTTGAGGCCAGACTGGGCTACATAGTGAGTTAAAACTAGCATGGACTACCTAGTGGTACCCTGTCTCAAAAAAAAAGAACAGAAGTAAGAGAAAAGAGGTAAATACTCATTTTTATAATTCTTTTAATTCCTGAATTGGCTCCCTATCTTGAAGTGTGGTTTGGGGACCATTGCTGTTACTACAAAATAATTGTTTTTTTTTTTTTGTTTTACAGTGGACAAATCAAACTAGCAGATTTTGGACTTGCTCGGCTCTATAACTCTGAAGAGAGGTAAGGCATTCTTCAAAATTAAATGTAGGAAAGATCGCTTGAGCCTGAGTGTTCAGTGTTGGATTGGACAACATGTATCCCTGTTCCAAAAGCAGAGGAAGGAAGGGAGGGAGGGAAATAGGAAGGATAGATTTTAGACATAAATTCTATGTAAATGCTTGAGTTAGCCCTTGCCTTAAATAAGTCAACACAAATTGGAATAAAAGTTTCTTGGGGGGGGCATGGTGGTACATTCCTATAATCCCAGCACTGAAGAGGCTGAGATAGGAGGATCACCATGAGGTTGAGGCCAACCTGAACTACATACACAGCAAGACCCAGTCTTTAAAAAATGTTTTTCATCTCCTCTTTCTGTTTCATGTGAAGCTGTTTTAATAAATCTCATCTTCATTGGCAGCTATGACTGTTTGCTTTTTTATCAAGAGCCATTGTAAATTTACATGTAATGGTTTTACATTTCAGTCGCCCTTACACGAACAAAGTCATTACTCTGTGGTATCGACCTCCAGAACTGCTGCTGGGAGAGGAGCGTTACACACCAGCCATAGATGTTTGGAGCTGTGGGTAAGGCTGTCTTTACCTTTTTTTCTGTAATTCACATATTATTGATGTATTACCTGTTTTTGCTCTGCATGGGCTTTTTACGAAAGTTCTTCAGTTTAAAAGGATAGACACTCAGTTCTATTAAGTGTATTTTGAAATCTGAGGTATGCTTTTTTATTTTTTTTGCTTTTAAAAAAAATTCTCAATTTTTCACTTGCCTTTTTTTGAGAAAGGCTCTCATTATGTAGTTAAGGATAGACTTGAACGGTGATCTTCCTGCCTTAGCCTGTCAAGTGCTGGAATTACAGGCATGTACCACCATGCCAGCTAATTGTCAAATTTTTATTTTCTTTTTTAACTTTGTTTGAATTAGTATATAAGTGATAACTTCAAGTAAAGCCCCTAGAGTACAGTGAATTATAAGTCTTTTAATTAAATGTCCCTTTTCCATCTCTTTTTTTTTCCCCCCTCATTTTATGTATTTGGTAGAGGGTCTCATTACACAGCTCAAACTCCTGTTTTCAGCCTCCCCAGTGCTGGGATTACAGGCGTGCACCACCAAGCCTGGACTCATGGTGGGCTCAGTGTGTCCAAGGGCAGGGCCAGTGGAGCATGTGGTGCTGGGGTTCATCCCTGGTCCCTGCACTTGCCTAAGCTGGCACTTAGTCCACTAAGCCAGCCCTTAAAATTTGCCTTTTTTGAAATGTTATTGAAACTGCCCACATTTTTTTTTTTTAAACTGGCCACATTTTGTAATTCATTTGAAGTTGTTTGTATACTGACTACATTCTCATAGTATCCTTATTGTAATACTATATGAAGACAATATTTATGTGGCGAACTCCAGGTGCAAACTTTATAGAGTTAAAAGTTAACTTTCATTTTTTTACCAGTTGTCAAAATGGTGGCATGGTTTCCTACTTTTCTGTAAAAATGACCAAGTGAAGATTTTTTTTGTTTCATTAGAAATTCTTGGATTTAAATGTAAATGATGTTTTTTTTTTTTAAAGATTTTTAGTTTTATTTCTTTATTTATTTTTTTGGCAGAACCGGGGATTGAACTTAGGCCCTTGCACTTGCCAGGGAAGTACTTATTCCACTGAGCCATCTCCCCGGTTCCCCTAAATGATGTGTTTTAATCCATTGAGATTATCGTCTTTATTCTTGTTAAACTTATCCAGTCTTTGGCCAATGGGAGTTCTGTCAGATTGTTTCTCAAAATTTCTTAATACATCATACTAGTCTTATAACAGCCATTCTTGTTTTCTGGTTCATTGCCTATTCAGTTCATTTTCTCCTCAGGCCTGGAATCAGCTATTTTTCCCTGAGGAGTTCCTTTTAGTGAAAAATAATGTTTAGAAACCACACTATGAAGCCAAGCATGATGGTGCAGGCCTGTAATCCTAGCACTCAGGAGGCTGAGGCAGGAGGATCTTTGTGAGTTTGAGGCCAACCTGGGTTACAATGTGAGCTCAATGCCAGCCTAAACTACATAGGGAGACCTTGTCTCAAAAAGACCCAAAAAAAAAAAAAAGAAAAGAAAAAGAAACCACATTTGTTAGAGGCATCACTATTTTTCAAAGGGCAATGTATATTATTTATGTTGTATGGTACACTATTTTTGACTTTGCTTCATGCTTTTTATATAATATACCTCTCAGAGTAGGTTACCTTCTTTTTTTCCTTCTGTTAGTGTCAGTCTTTAAGAGTACTGCATGGATTTGAATTCAAAATTCAATAAAATAATGAGAAAATACCATAATTTGTAAACAGTCTACCCAAATAAAATGAAGCTTTAATTACATTTTACTGACTCAAGCTGAGTGTTTGTGTTCTGGCCTGTTTGCTTTAACAGTATTAGCATTTAAATTGTAACAACTAATGCCCCATTAAGATACATGGGAAAAGTTCATAGCTCTGTTTGTATTCTTAGTCTGTGCTACTCACCTCACTGTAATAGCAAAGTATTGATTATATAATGAAAGCATCTTCCTCATCAAAAGGCTAGAAATGAAAATAAAAACAACTGGAAATTGGAACTATAAAAAATTAGGCTTTCCAAAAAAAAATTTTTTTTTTTTTTGTGGAACCAGGGATTGAACTCATGCCCTTGAGCTTGCCAGGGAAGCACTTATTCCACTGAGCCATCTCCCTGGTCCCCCCCCCCCCCAAATACTTTTTTTTGGAGCCCAGTGACTTACTGAATTGAAATATGTATCTGAAGTGAAGATACTAATACAGGCTCTTTATAGAGAATTATATAGTGGAGTAGTTCAGTTTATAGAAGAAGGAAAAAACTAGAAAAGAGTGGTCTGAAAACCTCACTATGCTTTGTGGGTTCTTTTTTTCTTAGTTTACTAGTTGTTACAAGATTATATTTGGAGCTTGATTTGGCAGTTGAAATTGGAGACAAAACTGAATTTTACTGTTTCTACACCAAAGTTTGAGAAAATAATGGAAGTATTTTTTTATTTGATAAATGCTAATTTATGAAAGAAATGCAAATATATTAGTAAGTACCAGTAAATAAATGCCTATAAACTGGTGTTAATTATTTCATAACAAGGGTTATTTTACTTTCTCAAATAAAGCTAAAACATTTCAAATTAAATCTATAAGCCTAGCTTTTTTTTTTTGATACAGAGTCTCGCTATAGTGATTCTCCTATCTCAACCTTCCTAGTGCTGGGGTTGTAGGCATACATCATCACAGCTGCTTTTGGGGTGGCATGGCATGCAGTCCCAGAGATGGAACTCAGAACCTTGCTCTTACCAGGCAGGCACTTAGACTTTCAACCTATCTTGCCAGCCTCATTTAAATTTATTTTGAGATTATTTCAAATTTGTGAAAATATTAGCTGGGTGTGGCAGTGCACACCTGTAATCCAAGCACTAGTAAGGCTGATATACGAGAATCATTGGAAGTTCCGGACTAGCCTGGGCTACAAAGTGGTCTCAAGGCCAGCCTGAACTACATGCTGAGACCCTGTCTTAAAAAAAGACAACAGCACTCGGGAGGCTGAGGCAGGAGGATTGTTGTGAGTTTGAGACCAGCCTGAGCTACTACAAAGTGAGCTTAAGGCCAGCCTGAACTGCATAGTGAGACCATGTCTCAAAAAAAAAAAAAAAAAGAAAAAAGAAAAAAATAAAGTTGTAATACTAGCTGAGCATGGTGGCTCACACTTGTAGTCCCAGCACTTGGGAGGCTGAGGCAAGAGGATCATCACAAGGTTGTGATCTAAGTCTTTGTCCACATTCACTGAAGATTTGAAAACTTTAAATTTTGGTGTATTTTATTAGTGCGTGTGTGTAGTGTATAATGTTTACATTCCTGGTGAGTCTTGGTACATGAGCAGCCATCTTAGTTCCTTTTTATCTCCTTTCCTTCCCCTCCTAGACCCTCACTGAATTTTTTATTAAACTTTTTTTTAAACCGTGTCTTGCCAAATTACCTGGATTGGGCTTGAACTTGAAAATTTATACAAGATTCCCTTTTACATAACCATGGCACAATATTTAAAAGTCAGGAAATTTTAACATTTATATATTGTTTTTACTTAATATAATATGTTAGTACCTATTTGAAATTCTAGTTTCATTAGTACTCTGATAATATCCTGGAAACAATATTCCTAAGTCTAGGATCATGAATGGATCTTGGTTGTCTTTTATATTTTAATCCCTTTGACGTTATCTCATTTTGCCCAGGCTGATTTTATTTTATTTTATTTTTTATTTTTTTGTCTTTTTTGAGACAGGGTCTCACTATGCAGTTCAGGCTGGCCTTGAGCTCACTTTGTAGCTCAGGCTGGTCTCGAACTCACAACAATCCTCCTGCCTCAGCCTCCCGAGTGCTGGGATTACAGGCATGCGCCACCACGCCCGGCTCACCAGGCTGATTTTAGCATCCCGAGTAGCTGGGATTATGGACATGAGCCACTTGGAAGGCTAAAGCAGAGTGCAGGCAAGATAGCTCAGTAGACCAAGCACCTGCTAAGGCAAGTGCAAGGAAGGGGTCCCATCCCTGCCCCAGGCTAGCCCCGCTTTCACTAAGCCACAGAGACTGGGGCATGGTTGTACATGCACCTTGTACTAAATGCTTTAAAAAATAATGATTAAAAATAATAATAATAAGCCGGACGTGGTGGCACATGCCTGTAATCCTAGCACTTGGGAGGCTGAGGCAGGAGGATTGTTGTGAGTTCGAAACCAGACTGAGCTACAAAAGTGAACTTAAGGCCAGCCTAGGCCAGGGAGATGGTTCAGTGGAATAAGCGCTTCCCTGGTAAGCTTGCCAAGACCAGCCTGAACTGCATAGTGAGACCCTGTCTCAAAAAAAAAAAAAAAAAAAAAAATAATAATAATAAAGGAAGCCTAAGGTAAAAGGATCACTGTGAGTTCAAGGCCAGGCTCAAGTACATAGATAATAATTATTTTCTTCACAAATACAGTGGGGTGTACAAGAGGGCTGTTATATAGTTCATATTTTATAGAATAAATTAGTGACGTTTGTATTTCCTTTATAGAAACTACTAAGTTTCCTTATAAAGTTGTCTTTAGTTATATTCTTAAAGTAGCATGGTAGAAATGAAAGACACTAGACTTTCTGTGCTTATAGGCTCCTTTACAGATGGAAAAGTTCAATCTGCAGGCAAATTTAAATCCTTTTTACTAGTAGTGGCAAATTAATGGCACACATGTCACAGCTGGTTGTTTGTTTTATTGAAATTTCTAGAAGATTCACCACCATTGGTGTATACTGTCTGTTTAATGACAAGAAATGTTTTAGGAAGTTCAGAAGCTATAGTTCTATTCTAGTTTACTATAGTATATCAGATGTTATCCAATACACTGTGAGAGTTTATTGACACATACTTGAAGCAGGCTCCAGGGTTTTTTTCCCCCCCTTGACACCTCAATTTTACTTTTTCTAGGTGCATCCTTGGGGAACTGTTCACAAAGAAGCCTATTTTTCAAGCTAATCTGGAACTGGCTCAGCTAGAATTGATCAGGTACGGCTTGCATGTCTTGAGGGCTCAGGTGTGATAATCTAATTCTCTAATTTCTCAAACATTTCAGTTATTCTACAATTTACACATTGCTTCAGTTCATAAGTGCTTTTTTTTTTTTTTTTTTTGTGGTATGGGGGATCAAACTTGGGACCTTGCACTTGCAAGGCAGGTGTTTATCCTGCTGAACTATCTCTCCAGCTCATAAATGCTTTTGTTTGTGAACAGTTTGAGTCACAAGTAGAAGTAGTGGCAAAATTTGTTTTTGTTTGCAAACTGAGCATTCAGTGAGAATACAACCATGGTCATCTTTTCCAGAATGATGGAACAAGTTAAAGTAGTGAACTGTACTAAATTTCTATTGAATGATTATTCAAGTAAGTCTCTCTTTGCACAGTCAAATTTACCTCTGTTTTGTCATGCACTGTGTTTGGAAGGAAGTTGTATTCTACTATATATATATATAGTAGAATACTATATATATAATATGTGTGTGTGTGTAATTTACATAATAAAATATATAATTTTTAAAAGCTAAAAAATATATATATATATTTTTAACTGCTGGGGTTTATTGCGGCCTGTGCAGGCTAAACACATGTTCTACTATTGAGCAGCATTCCCAACCCCAGTGGTAAAGTGCTTGCTTGTCACGAACAAGGTCTTCAGTTACCAGCCCCAAAAAATAAAAATAAGCAAGATGAAGTCTTAAACTTATTCAGTAAGGGACTGGGGAGATGGTTCAGTAGAATAAATGCTTCTCTGGCAAGTGCAAGGGCCTGAGTTCAATCCCTGGTTCCGCAAAAAAAAAAAACAACTTAGTAAACACTTGAGTCTATTATACTATCAAACTTTGTGACTTTGAGAAAAGATAGAAGTTTAATAAATATGCGTGTTAAAGTAGGACCTATGCTAAAAAATAAAGGAAATGCCTGGTGTTAGGATAGAATTTGGATCTTTTTGTTTTTTCCTCTGAAATAAAATTGAAAGGAAGAATATAGCAAGCAAATATAAATACTTTTTAAAGTTGATGGACTATAACTTATTACACAATAAATTTTCAGTTGTCAAAGTTTCTAGTTTGGGACTCTCTTCTCTCAGTTTTCCATGTAGGACTATAAAGAACCTACTGCTTTAATTTTTAGCCAGATAGCTCAGTGGGTTAAAGCACCTGCAGCAGTTGCAGGGGATGATCCCTGGACCTGCTGTGCCAGCCTTCCCCCCCAGGACATGCTGAGACTGCATTTGAGACTGAGCGTGGTGGCATGCACCTATAATCCCAGCTCTTGGGAGGCTGTAAAAAGGTGGATCCCTATGAGTCCACTCTAGTAGTGAGACCCAGAACACCCTGTAGGCTTGTCACTAAAATACAAAAAAAATTAGCATATGAAATTAAATAGTAGAACTAACTGAACGGAACAAAATTGGTAATGAAAACCTATGTGAGACATAAAAATTTGCTTTACAAAACCAAATATGTGAATGATTTTGGATAGTTATAGCAATAGTTTCTCTTACAGCCTTTTCATCCTGTTCTTTCTATTCTTAAAGTGTTGTTGTTCCCCTCCCACACCCCACCCCCATACTGGGGATTGAACTCAGGATCCTGCGCTTGCCAGGCAAGTGCTTATTCTACTGAGCTATCTCCCTGGCCCATGTTTTGCCTTTCTGCACACCTTCTAATAAGCAAAGATTGCCCAGGCCTCAAGAGGTAACAGTTTCTGCTTCTTGAACGTCCATAATTCAGGATGCTGACTGACTTTCTTGGTCTTGCCTTTTGTTTTGTTTTCAGCCGTCTCTGTGGTAGCCCTTGTCCAGCTGTGTGGCCTGATGTTATCAAACTGCCCTATTTCAACACCATGAAGCCAAAGAAACAATACAGGCGGCGTCTACGAGAGGAATTCTCTTTGTGAGTTTGACAAAAAATGTACTCCTCATTTGGTCTAGCTTTTTTCTGGCCTAAAGAAATAATAACATCCCAGTTTAATATGGTACACATTTTACTTTTTAACAGTACATGAGTTTTACAGTAGTCCTTTACTTATCTAAAAACTTATTTTGAATAGTACATAGATTGCTTATAGTCCCTTTGGTCTTCCCGAGGAAAAGAGACTAGAACTTTTGGCTTCATGTTTTTTACCTGTATTGCAGCTTTGCTATGCTTTGCTTGTGTATCTTGCCTGTTTTTTGAGATAGGGTCTCCCTTTGTAGTTCAGGCTTGTCTTGAACTCACTGTGGAACCCAGGCTGGCCTCAAACTAACTGTGGTCTTCCTGCCCGAGCCTCCCAAGTGCTGGGATTACAGGTACATACCACTGTACCTGGCTGCAGCATTGCTTAAGTCCTGTAAGGGAATGTATTTGCTCTTTCACATTAGCTAACTTCCAGCCCCTTTTGCTCAGAATTACATGGAGCTGGAAATTTAGAGCCCTTTTGATACAAGGTTACAAGTTTAAGAACTATAGGTCAGGCTGGCAAGATAGCTCAGTGGTCTGAAGTGCCCATCAGTGACCGCCGTTCGATCCCCAGCACCACATGCCATGCCAGCCCCTCCCCTCAGGGCAGGCTGAGCTGACTCCCCCCACCCCTGCAAAAAAAGAATCCGTGATGTGTAGCGAGACACTGTAATAAATAAATGAATTAAAAAAAAAAAGAACTATAGGTCCATGCAAATGCAGTGGCATATGTAGGGGCACATAACAGTATTCCATCACCCTGGGAGGCTGAACCAAGATCACAGGTCCAAGGTCCATCTGGACAAATGAGCAACTTGTAAGACCTTTTCTCAAAATAAAAGATTATTGAAAAAGGGTTGAAGGGGCTGGCAAGATAACTCAGCAGACCAACACGTGCTTAGACAAGGTTAGGCAAGCACAGGGACCATGGTTTGATCTCTGGCAACACATGCCATGCCAACCCTCCCCCCAGGGTCAATTTAGCTGGCCACAGAGTCCGGGCATAGTGGCACATGCCTGTAATCCCAGCACTCGGGAGGCTAAAAACTGGAGGATCACCATAAGTCCGAGCTACAGAGTGAGACCCTGTAACCAAATTAAAAAAAAAAAAAAAAAAAGTGGGGGGGTTGAAAGTGTAGCTTAGTATATAGGCCCTAGTCCCGAGGACACTGTAGGATCTTTTTTTTTTTTTTTTTTTGTCTTTTTTTTGAGACAGGGTCTCACTATGCAGTTCAGGCTGGCCTTAAGCTCACTTTGTAGCTCAGGCTGGTCTCGAACTCACAACAATCCTCCTGCCTCAGCCTCCCGAGTGCTGGGATTACAGGCATGTGCCACCACGCCCGGCTCTGTAGGATCTTTTTGAACTTAGCATTTCTTTTTCTTTTCACAGCATTCCTTCAGCAGCACTTGATTTATTGGATCACATGCTGACACTGGATCCTAGCAAACGCTGCACAGCAGAACAAACCCTACAGAGTGACTTCCTTAAAGATGTGGAGCTCAGCAAGATGGCTCCGCCAGAGTAAGTGCTGGTGGCTATATAGGGACCCTAAACCTTTGCTAGAACTCAAAATAATAGTTTAAAAGAATTATAAATAGCTAAATCTCAAATGAAGGCATGTCCTTGAATATTATGGTTGATAGGAAAGTTCATTTTATTATTTAAAACAGTTGATGTGGCTATAATTTTTGTTCTGATTTAACTAATCTTTTGTCTCTGATCCCCCTGCATATTGCCACAACCTCTTTGAAAGTGTTCTTGCTTTTGCTCTTACCCATTCTGTCTGTTTAAGTCACTTGGATCTGTGATAACCATTATTTTCTCAGTACTAATTCTAAATAGTTTTTATCACTGTCAGCTAAGGTCTTTAAAAAAAAAAAAAAGGTCTTTGTATCATTTTTTTTTTTTGCAGAACTGGGGATTAAACTCAGGACCTTGTGCTTGCCAGGCAAGCGCCATTCTGTTGCGCTATCTCCCTAGCCCCATATATCACTTTGCATTGTAACTTTTTTTTTTTTTTTTTGGTGGGAGGAGGTTCTGAGAATCAAAAGCAGGAATTTATGTTTGCAAAGCAGATCCTGCACCACTGAGCTCTATCACTTGCCCGTCCATTGTAGTCTTATGCATTTTTTTAAAAAATGTATTTAGTACAGAATCTATAGGCAGGATCTCAGTACATAGATCTGACTCATGATTCTCCTGTTTTCAGCCTCCCAAGAGCTGGAATTACAGGTGTGCACCACCACGCCTAGTCTCAATCACTGTCTCAGTGCTCCCAGCACTGCACGAGGGGGATGAACCCTTTGCAGTCTGCTGAATCAGGCACTGTATCCAGCTGAGCTACCTAACAAACACTGATTCTATTTTTTTGGCTTTTTGAGACAGGGTCTCACTGTGTAGTTCAGGCCAGCCTGAAGCTCACTTTGTAGCTCAGGCTGGTCTCGAACTCACAGCAATCCTTCTGCCTCAGCCTCCTGAGTGCTGGGATTACAGGCCTGCGCCACCACGCCCGGCTTGACATTTACTCTTGTATTATGTAGGATCTGCAGAAGTGCCCTCACATTCTGGCACCAAGAAAATCTACTTTTTCTTTGAATTGATAACTGGCAGTATTACAGCTCCTGTGGATTTTTTTCTTTCATTTTCTTTCTTAAGCACAGACTACATATGGTAAATGGATAGGGTGCACTTGCATAGATGATACTATACAGATGATTATGCGAAAGAAATGCCCAAATGAATTTATCTCACCAAGATTTTCATGTTCTGAATGTAAATACTAAAATTTGTGAACTCCTAGAGATTTTGTCCTAAGATTGACTGATTTTTACTGATTATATTACTGAATATGGTAAAGTCTAGAAATGAACCAAACAATGCATAGTGCTAAACTCCATAGAAGAAAAAGTTAACATGTAGTTAAGGAAATTTGGTGGGCAGAATGAGAAAGAACTAGCCTTTGATCCTCACAGAGCAAATAACAGATTTTGCACAGATAATTTAATCATAATGTATTTATATGGTTCCAAGATTTAAGTCACCTTTCCAGGACTACCAACAAGCCAGTTTGTCCTTTTATTTATTCTCAGCTGAAATCCGTTTGAATTTTTGGCATGTGCGCAGTAGGTGGGGCAGGTACTAGGGATTAACCTCAGGCGTGCTATACCACTGGGCTACATCCCCAGCCCTTTTTATTTTAAAACATGATCTCACTGTTAAGTTGTTCTGGCTGGCCTAGATTAAATCCTCAGTTTCTCTTAGTGTTGGGATTATAGGTGTGTACCACCACACCCAGCTAAGTTCTATTCACCTTTGTTTTTCTTGTTATGCCAAGAAGAAACAATATTTGACTAGAATATGGATGTTTATATAGCATCCCTAATGTTAGCAAGATTCTCATTTATGACTAAATTTTTTTTTTTAATGACTATAAATCTTAAGGATTTGCAAACCTACTTCCTTAGACTACCATCTGCCATGATTCTTTATATCCTGGTACTCCCTAGTAACTTTTATGCTTGTCTTATCATTTTCATTTCCTGTGTTGTTTGCTTTTTCATTTTAATCCCTTACCCTCCATTCACTCACTACTATATTCCTGTTTGCTTTGTCTTTTTCTAGCCTTCCTCACTGGCAGGATTGCCATGAATTGTGGAGTAAGAAACGGCGACGACAGCGACAAAGCGGTATTGTGGAAGAACCACCTCCATCCAAAGTTTCTCGGAAAGAAACTACCTCAGGGACAAGTGCTGAGCCTGTGAAGAGCAGTAGCCCAGCACCACCTCAGCCTGCTGCTGGCAAAATGGAGCAGCCTGGGGCTGGGGATTCAGTAGGTCAGTGCTGCAGTAGGGTCTTTGATTACTTCTGTTTTCATCTTTTTCTTGGTACTGGGCCTCAAACTCAGGACCTTGTACTTGCCAGACAGGTCCTGTGCCACTGAGCTACAACCCTGGCCCATATTTTTTTAATTTAGCACACTTTGGCAGATTTTGAAGGTCAGGTGCTAGGAGTATGCACACATATGTGTGTATGCATATGGATCTTTTAGTTTTTGAATCCAGTTAGGCCTAAGGAAAGAGGTTAATGTCCTCATTCATGGTGAGAGCATAAACCATATTTGTACATGTGGTTCACAAAGGCCATGATAGACCATTCTCCTTCCTAGAAATAAGGAATATTACATAGCACAAGAATTAGTTTAGCAAAATTTAAGGTTAGTTCACCCTTGTCTTTCAAATACATATGATTAGCCGGGCGTGGTGGCGCATGCCTGTAATCCCAGCACTAGGGAGGCTGAGGCAGGAGGAGACCAGCCTGAGCTACAAAGTGAGCTTAAGGCCAGCCTGAACTGCACAGTGAGACCCTGTCTCAAAAAGACAAAAAAAAAAAAAAAACAAATACATATGATTTGGGCTGGGGAGCTGGCTCAGTGGAATAAGTGCTTTCCTGGCAAGTGCAAGGGCCTGAGTTCAATCCCCAGTTCTGCCAAAAAGTTAAAAATTAAAAGTTTAAAAATAAATTATTTATTTATTTGTTTGTTTGTTTTTGTGGAACCAGGGAGCGAATCAGGCCCTTGCGCTTGCCAGGGAAGCGCTTATTCCACTGAGCCATCTCCCTGGCCCCAAATAATTTAAAAAACACAAATGCACATGATTTAGAACCACATTATGTAGGGCTTAATAAGATTTTAGAGTCCAGTATTAAATTGCAGCCTGTTGTAGTCAGTGATAGGGAACCTTTCAAGAGACTGAATGCCCATATTGCAACCCAAAACCCACATATTTACTGCAGATTGCCAACACTACAGTTAAACCTGAATACTAAAGTTTGTGGAAAAAACAGCTGTTATCTGATGCTCGGCTGCTGGTGCAGCTTAGCTCACATTCTGACACATAGGATTCAGCTTGCCCATTGTGGCATACTTGACATAGATTTGTCACCACTATCAGTAGTTAGTCTGTAAACTGTTATTTGATCTAAAACTGTGTCATAATGAATTATTGTAATGAAATACCTCTTTGGTAAATTTTTGTGAATTGCAGGTACTTTTTTGATTTGATACATATTTGAATAATTCAAGAAATTGAAAAAAAATTTCCCCAAACAAAATGCCAGATTTCTGGGGATAAGGTACAGGGCATCAATTTGTTTTGTTCTATTAAGATGATGTCTCTATAGCCCGGACTGGCCTCAAACTTAAAGCCCTTCTGCCATGCCTAGCCTGAAATTCAAAAGCTTAGTAATTCTGCACATTAAGGGTTCCAATCACTGAACATGAAGATAATAGTTAAAATGGAATCACTTTCACATATATAGATGTTTTTGTTTTTTAGTTTGTTTTGTTTTTTGAGATAGGGTCTCACTCTGTAGCCCAGGCTGGCATTGATTTCACTATGTAGCCCAGGGTAGCTTCAAACTCTTACGAACATCCTCCTGCCTGAGCCTCCCAAGTGCTGGGATGACAGGCATGTATCACCATGCCAAGCTAGTCTATATTTGTAAGCAAAAATGTAAAAAGATTATCAACCTGTGTCATGACAGTTTGAGACATGAAAAATGAGATGTTCAAAATGAAACCGCATTCTTCAGATAATAAGTTGCCGTTGCCAATTGAAGAAGGCAAAGGGCCCTTGCCCTGCCTTGTCCTCTTATGTTGGCTCCACTGTCTCCCCACAGGCCTTGGTGACATCACACAGCAGCTGAATCAAAGTGAATTAGCAGTGTTATTGAACCTGCTGCATAGCCAAACTGACCTGAGCATCCCTCAGATGGCACAGCTGCTTAACATCCACTCTAACCCGGAGATGCAGCAGCAGCTGGAAGCCCTCAGCCAGTCCATCAATGCCCTGACAGAAGCCACTTCCCAGCAGCAGAACTCAGAGCCCGTAGCCCCAGAGGAGTCTTTGAAGGAGGCACCCCCTACCCCAGCAGCCCTGCCTTCAGCAGAACAGACAACCCCTGAAGCTTCAAGCACACCAGTTGACATGCAGAATATGTTGGCAGTTTTCTTGAGTCAGCTGATGAAAACCCAGGAGACAGCAGGCAACATAGAGGAAAGCAACAGTGACAAGAATAGTGGGCCCCAGGGGCCCCGAAGAACTCCCACAATGCCACAGGAGGAGGCAGCAGGTAAACAGACCGGTCATGAATCTCATTGAGCTCAGGTGCTATTATCCTCTTAAAAATCTCTTTTAACATTTTATTTTCACATCAGTGACCTCAGTTTCAATTTTTCTCTAACCTAGTCTGCAGGAGAACATAGCACCAAGGTGATGTATTTCTTACCCAACTTCTTTTAAGTCTCAAAGCTTCTCAAAGCACCTTTTATATACTGATTCTTTTTCTATTTCATATAGGATATAGGTAAGTAAAAATCCCTTTATTCTAACCAAGGAAAACACAACCGTGGCTAGTCATGTCTTGAACCACAGTGTGGGTGGTACCCAGCTGGTTGTAGAACAAACTGTTATCAACGTTGTATTTCTTTACCTCTAGTGGAGTGGATGCAGCATACAAGAGTTACCTGGAAGATCCAGTCAAGAAAACCCCAATAAAATACTCATTTTTTATTTCTTGAAGAATAATTTGGGAATAGCTCTAAGTAGATAACTAACACCGTATATTTAATTTTCAAGAATAATAGCATATGAAAATGATTCCTATAAGTATGTATCTCCCTGAAAGAAACAATGGAATGGGACCCCTCAGTATTATAAAAAGGGGAAAAAAAAAAAATTGAAAAAAGGTACATGACCACAGCATGTAATTTATTAGAGAAAAAAGAAGTTTAAATTCTCTGATGAATTCTGATCCACAGTCTTTTTGCAAAATCTAACCTGTTTTCAATTCCTTGGAAATTTTCACTGTCCCTGAAGACCCCATGAACTGGGGGATAAGAAGAGGTACAGGGGCTGAAGAGGTACACAAGCCTTTCAACTTTAGGGACCCGCATTCACATTTCATGTGCAGTAGTGCAGAAAATCCATGCTTCATGTTTAGTGCTCTTCAGGTCATTCACATAAGCTATATTTTTGCATATGAAGATACTTAATATTGCAAGGTAATAAAGAAAATACTTCACAAATAGGAAAACTGCATTCTTGGGAGTTTAAGTTTGGATATAATTGTTCAGCACAAAACTGGAGCTCATGTGCTTCTTGATTCACTTTGCCACTCTGTCATGATGAACAGTTGCTTTTAGGAGACTCTAGGATCTGGAGTAACAGAAAAGCCTATGTAGAAATAAAGTAGTCTCTTTGTCTCATGTTCAGGTTCTGACTCTTTCTGCTCTGCCCACCCAAAATGATTCAGCTCTGTTGAAAATGCGCGAGGCTAGGCATGGTGGCACACACCTGTGTAATTAATTCCAGCACTTGGGAGGCAGAGGCATGAGAATCACTGCAAGTTTGAGGGCAGCCTAGGCTCCACAATGCGTCCAAAGCCAGCCTGGGCTACACAGTGAGACCCTGTCTCAAAAAAAAAGAGGAAGAAAATGCCTGAAAGAAGTGGGTCCAACTAAATAGCACAGGGATTAGAAGAAATTCATCCAATGGTTGAACCAACAAACCGTTAGCCACATGATGAAATTGAACTAAAACTAAGGCCTGGACCTATGGCCAGAAATTGTTGTATTTACTTTTTGGAGAATACTGTGCAATGCCCCTGCTAATTATTGCAGTGTCTCCTGGCTCCTGGTTTTTTCTTGAGGGCTTGCTTGGCCATCACCCTGTTCATTAGCATTTCCACCAGAGGGCAGGCTGTACTGACCTGGTGACAGCCTGTTGGTTTGGCTGCTGTTCCATTATTCTGTACCAGTTGGGAAAGGGTAGTGGTTGAAATCAAGTGAATCAAAAATTTTGAAGTTATTTTTAAATTTACTTAATACCTCAGTACATTAGTACAAAATTGTTAAAGATTGACAACATTAACAATTTAAATCTTAGAACAATATGATTTGTAATTCATATTTTTTAATTCCTTTAAGAAGTTTTAACTTTAGTTCTTTACAATCCATCTGTGTTACTATTTTGAAATAGAATTTTCATTTTATATTATGTGAATTTGAGCTCAAGAATTCTGTTGAAACACACAATTAGGCTATTTACATAAAAGATAAAGTTTAAATATGAAAAGTGGTAGTTGGAAAAATATAAGTTTAAATTTGCCCACTTTTGCAGTTCTGCATTTTTAAAGTTGTTTGCTCTAAGTGTTAAAACACCTGGTGTTCCAGTTCATATATAATCCCCACATACTTTTAAATGACTGGTACTTTAATGTCCTTATGTATAGAAAGACACATAGTGTTGATAGCAAAAGGCTCTGAAATCATACATGCTTACAGTCCATTTAGCATGTCAGGATATCCACTCTTTGAATTGTGAGTTTTTTCCATAGCTAACTATTGGTCTTTAAATTTACTTTCTTTTGCTACCCATCACCTAAGCCATCAGTCAACATATAACTTCCTCTACCTGGGTATACTGCATATTGGATGAATAATTTGCCCCTAGAATATTCTGGTTTTAGAAATAATAGTTGGCAACCTTGGAACCTTCTCAGGCCTGGGAAAACCAGGATTGATCAACCCCCTTGTGTGTTACATATTGCACCTCACCCTCAGCCTTACACTCCATGGGAAATGCAAGCTTAGTGTTTTTGTAGAATAAAATCAAGGTGAATATGCTAATTATGAAAATTATTAAAACAAAAAATTGCTTTCAGCTTGTCTAAGTGATGACCTCATCTCACTGCCAACTCAGAAATGGTAGAAAGACTATATACGTATTTTAAAACATGCTTCCATGAGGAAAAGAAAAAGCAGTCATTGAGAAGTTGTTCCCAGGCTTTTCTTTATCAAGATGACTCCCAGTTTTCCAAAGGCACTGTTCAGACCATGCTGCTATTTCAGTGGCTTTGTTATGTCCTCAGTCTCGCACGATTTCACATCTCTTCTCTCCTGCCTTCCCAGGAGTTCATTATCAGACAGATGTTTGCCATGATTAGGAAAATATAGACAACTGGAAAAAAGAAAGTCTGGGGAAGTGGTTCAAGAATGACAAAGATGTTAGTGAAGACCAAGTTAGTATTAGTTGCTGAATACCAAGTTCTCAACACTGTCTCCAGGATAAACAGAGGTTCAGCAGCAGCCCATTCTGAATGACACAGCTGTAGTCCTTATTTTTTTACAGAATGAAAAAAAAATCCAAAAGGTAGGAAAATAAAATAGAAAATCATGGTAGATTAGTTTACTCTTTACAATTACTGTTAACATAAGTTGAATGATGGTGTGGTATTTAATATCCCTTTCTTGATAATATGATTAGACACAATAGGTGAAGTTTGGAGAAGCAATTATATATGATAATGAGTAGTTTTGACTTTATTTCATCTCCTGTATATTAAATTTTATTTCAGGTTCACCTTATATCATCAAATATTCTGTAAATGTGTTAAGGCTATGCAAGGTTGATCTGTTGTACAGCAAGATGATGTCCTAGAAGTGTGACCACAGTGTGTATATTGCTCCCTCTCGTCTTCTTTCTACTGCCCTATGCTCCATAATGTTTTGGTCCAACAGCAACGAAAGAGTGGTGAGGTTGCCAACAGTCTACATTAGACGGTTCTTTAAGGAAGGAAGTGGAGGAAATCTCAGGCAAAAATCAAGATGATGGCTTGAAACATATCACCCTTTAGCACCAGCTGTTAGCGCCAGAGTGCAACTGTTTTTAACAACTTGATTTTATTTATAAATTTCAATTTTCGAATCCCAAGATTTTTTTCCCTATATATCTGGTAATTTGTATTGATACTTGTTTATGTTGGACAGTGAGTGTGTATGTGTGAGTGCGTTTGTGCTTATAATCACATGTGATTTTTAAGATGGTGTTTAAAAGAAGTAACCCTTCCACAGCATGTCCTCCTCACATTCTTCCACCAGAGAAGAGGCCCCCTGAACCCCCCGGACCTCCACCGCCGCCACCTCCACCCCCTCTGGTTGAAGGCGATCTTTCCAGCGTCCCCCAGGAGTTGAACCCCGCCGTGACAGCCGCCTTGCTGCAACTTTTATCTCAGCCTGAAGCAGAGCCTCCTGGCCACCTGCCACATGAGCACCAGGCCTTGAGACCAATGGAGTACTCCACCAGACCCCATCCAAACAGGACTTACGGAAACACTGATGGGCCTGAAACAGGGTTCAGTGCCACTGACACTGATGAACGCAGCTCTGGTCCAGCCTTGACAGAGTCTTTGGTCCAGACCCTGGTGAAGAACAGGACCTTTTCAGGCTCTGTGAGCCACCTTGGGGAGTCCAGCAGTTACCAGGGCACAGGGTCAGTGCAGTTTCCAGGGGACCAGGATCTCCGCTTTGCTAGGGCTCCGTTAGCATTACAGTCAGTGGTTGGGCAGCCATTTGTGAAGGCAGAGGGAAGCAGCAACTCTGTGGTACACACAGAAACCAAATTGCAAAACTATGGGGAGCTGGGGCCAGGAACTCCTGGGGCCAGCAGCTCGGGAACAAGCCTTCACTGGGGGGGCCCAGCTCAACCTTCTGCTTTTGGAAAACTCTATCGGGGATCTGCAAGAGTCCCACCAAGAGGGGGGCGAGGGAGAGGAGTTCCTTACTAACCCAGAGAATCCATTGTCCTGAAAGTTCCTTCCCTGTACCATCTTCCCATCCAGTCCTTCAAACCTTTAATGAAATCACTTGCCAGAGTGAGGTAATCTCATCTGCATTTGGCTACTGCAAACCTGTATGTTGTATTCCTTGCTCACTTGCTACTAGCAGGCGATTTAAAACGATGTTGGCACCAGTTCCCCTGATGGGCATAGCCAGAACATTTCCTTCAGCTCTACCTAGCAGACTAGAGAACATAGAGAGGGTCATTCAACTGAAAAGCAAATGTGTTAGTGTATTGCCTGCACCTCTTGAGCAGAAGAGGAAAGTTTCCATTTTGAGATGGCTCAGCTCTTTGGTTTTTAGTTTTGTGGGTTTTTTTTTTTTTTTTTAATATAGATTTCCCACCCTTTAAACAATAGTGTTCACAGTAGTATTTGAGCTGCTCTTAGGCTTTTGCTAGAAGGGAAGCAGAGTGGCCTGGCTGATTTAAATAAATGTTTCCTTCCTCCACCATCTCACATTTTTGTTTATAAGTGAACACTCCCCTGTTCCCATTGAGCATCTTGAATATAACTTTTTTTCCAAATAAATTACTCATTCTTAAAGTTTGCTCCATTTTGGCAAAAGCTGTGCCACCTCCCTGCACAATAAAGCAGGTTGTAGGAAGTGGCAGATAACCCCTTACCTAGTGTCTTTCTATTTCTGCTCATTTTCTCCTGTACTTCCCCTTCCCTCTCTCCCTCCTTTCCCCATTCTTCTTTTTCCCTTCTATCTTTTTTTTTTTTTTTTTTTTTTTTTTTTTTTTTTTTTTTTTTTTTTTTTGAGGCATTTTTTTGGAAAAAAAAAAAAAGTTGAGAGATGCCTGAGAACCTGGAATAATTTTTTTTTTTTTAATAAAAGAAAGGAGATTCAAAATCCTACATTGTTCTCTGTAACTCTTCAATTCTAAAATGTTTTGTTTTTTAAAAAAACATGTTCTGTTGGGGAAGTTGGTTTGTAAATGTGGACAGCATAGGGCATTGCTACTGAAGTGTGGTTAGAGATGATGCCTCCCTCCATATACCTAGAGGACTAATAGGAGTTAGCATATTGTTTACACATACATTTTCATGTCAAAAAGAACCCCTCTCAAACAGCATTGTGATGTCAAAGAGAAAAGAAATATCCTCAGAATACATGGAAATGTAATCTAGAGTGGATATTTTTCTGAAGCTATATCAATAACAGCCTTATTTTAAAATAGTAACTTTTAAAACAGCATACTATAAAAAAGAACAGTATTGACATGTACACATTCTAGTGTGTATATCCTGCCAGTTCTTTAAGGGATTTTCCTGCAGTGATTTGTTTTTGGTGAAAAGGTTAAACTATAGCTTTCTGGCAAGAATTTTGCCTTATAAATAGGAATTGGAAAAAACAGCCTCTCAAGGTGGGATAACTTGGGATGCTTCTCATTTTGGCTTCCATTCCTGTGAGTACCAGCATATGGCGTGTTTTAAAAACATACATGTCATAAACTTAGCACAGAGTTAACCTTTATGAGTTGTAGGTTAACCCTCCTGTACAAAAAAAAAAGCAAAACATGCTACAGCATCATGGAGAAATAGTTTTCAAAACTCAAGTTTCATGTTACAATGCCAAGTTCCTACATTAAAAATAAAATTACTTAGGTGTATAATTTAAAAGAAATCTTTAAAAGTGAAGAACCCTCTTCAGATACTTACATGAAGACTTCCCATTACAGGAATAAGTAGAGATTGATGTTTGTACTTCGCTTTTATTCTCTGGTGTTTGGTCTGGCCTTGTACTTGAGGCCAAACGTTGATTAGTAAGAGTAAGAACTTTCTAGTCATTTTGGCTTTGGTGGCTTTTTATACCAGTGTGTCAAATTAGACATAGTAGACACATTGATATGCTGTCAGTAAATTCCATTACAGTTCATCTGAGTCTTCTCTGTTGACTTCTTAGTCTTCAGATATGGGCCTTTATATTTTAGAATATTCAGATTTGAAGTATTGGGCCCCATTCCTGTTTTTCATGAAAGAAGCTGAGCCTTGGATACTTATCAAAGTATCTGTTCAGTGAAAAAGAATTGTTTTCCCATCAAATATGAATAAAATTCTCTGTATATTTTCATTGTATTTTGGTTATCAGCAGTCACCAATAACTTCCCCTCTTTTCACGTATGTTTAATTATGCCAAATATTCTAAAGGATATACTTAAGCTTCCATTCCCCCATCCCTCCTAGGGAAGGGGTTGGGTAAATGCATGAATGTGTATATGTATGTATGGTCCCATTTCATCCCTGCTCCCATTTGGGAGTCTAACCTTTTAAAATTTAAAAAGAAAAAGAAAATGTTTTGTACTTTTGGCTCTTAAAAAGCAGAGGAAAAAGTCATTTAAATGTCCTGGAATTTGTAGAAAAAAACAAAGGTATTAGGTCATTTTTCAGTTACATTTTAAATGTGGTCAAAGTGAAAGGATTGTTTGGCTGAATAGCAGAATGACCATTCAAAAGTCAAAAGTCCAGTTATTCAAGAGTGATTTTTGATTTTTAACTACTATACTATGAGAGATGCTAAACTTGTTAAATGTTACTTTGAACAGAGGAGATATCTGATTCTGTTCACAAATGAGACAAAACTGGCTTGACCATGATCATTTTTGTGGTTTTGAAAACAAATTTGCTTGACCCAGTAGTTTCCTTTGGTTTTTTCAATTTTCCATAGGACTGATGAGAACTTGAAAACAACATCAGATGTGTTTAAAGCAGGACAGTTAGCACAGATTTCTAAATAGGACTTACGTTGGCTTATGCCATAGGCATCACTCAATCGTGTGTGTGTGTGTGTGTGTGTGTGTGTGTGTGTAACTGCATATATAGTTACAGTGCTAAAATGGTTACCATTAGGTTTTGAGAAAGAGTGCTAACATCAGAAAAAAGTGTCAGTTGCCACCTCATTCTCCTGATTCCTAGGTTCCTGACACTGTATTATTTTCTCTAGTTTTTGCCCCTCACCAGGTATACCTTGTCTGTGTACAGATATTTTGTAATATATTAAATTTTTTCTTTCAGTTTATAAAAATGGAAAGTGGAGATTGGAAAATTAAATATTTCCTGTTACTATACCACTTTTGCTCCATTGCATTTACTTCTAATTTCTATACCCTCTGAGCATATCTAATGTATGAAGGATATTTTTCCTCCACTTTATCTGAAGGGTTCTCTGTATTAGAATTGCTGTAGACTTCATAAACTAATAAACACAAAATAAAATTTAGGATTTAGAAAAGGTGCCTAAAAGCACTGGATGAGAAACTAGAGCTTTTTAAAATGAGGAAGCCATAAAATGTAATTCTTTTTCTAAAGTAGAAAACAGTTACACAAATAATGGTGGTCACAAACCATCAAGAGTTGAGCTTCACGTACCTGACTCCTCCTGACAGGAGAGGTAAGTGGGTTTGAGCTCAACAGTCTTTAAGGGAAGTTGATAAGAAACTGCTTAGATCCAGAGAATAGGCCTTAAACCAGACTCCCTGTCTTCCCACTCCAGCCTAGTTCCCTTGATGTTAAGAGAACAGGGGCAACATGCATATTTGTTTACCTAGCTATGAGGTTTCCTGATGTGTTGTCAACCCAGAAAGTGAATCAAGTTTTTGGAAGGTTAAAATCAAGTCCCTATTTCTAAAAAGCTTTCCTATCTCCACCTAAGGGATTGTTTACCCTTCCCTTTCATGACTTAGAACACCAAGGATAAATATTCCTTTGTAATGTGTACTATAATCCTGCTACTTACAACATATTGGAAAAGAACAGATAGCATCCATTGGGAACTGAGGGAGAAAAGTATCTAGAGATTGTAAGTGGGGCAAGCACGTTGTACAGGGTTAAGGGGTACACTAGAACAAGGGAAACAAGGAGAAGGCTGAATTTAGAAACTGCTGCTGATAAAGGTTGCCACCCTCTCTGAGTCCTCAGAAGTTTTGATGTCCCCTTGCCTGTGGGCTGTCCCATCTTCTATACTCAGGAGAATGGAAAGGTAAAGGTGGTTCCAGTTCCTGGTTAGTCTCCAGAAGAACAGAATTCATTTTAGGTCTTTATGTATTGTAAGTTCATGACTAAGTGAACTTCAACCTACTAGAGAGTATTGTTTTCACTTTATATCAGTGATTGTCTCTTCTGTTCAGGGACTGAAGGTTGAGGACCTGACAGGATTGGATTTTATTTTGTGTCACCCCCAGGGCCATTTCTGGCTAGAAATTGTACTGTTTGGCATGGCACTGTTCTGGCAGACATGCTTAGCCCTGGGGCAAGGCTAACATCTCAAGGGAATGACCAGTTAGGCTGAACTAGGATTTCTGTTATCAGGTGTTTTGGCTATTGAGTGACTTCTCTTTTCACAGTTTAGTCATTCTGAAGGGCTAAGTGGTTGGGAGTGGGGAGTTCCTTAATGATGAAATACTCCACCGTCCAGGGAGCAGGCTGCTGAGTCCTCTGGTTGTCCTAAGAAACAAGGTGAGCATTCCTGGATACTGTGATTGCTTTAGTTGTCCAAGTGCAGCGCTTCTCATCTGGAGGAACACCTTTGTGAGCACTAGATGAGTGGGCAATCACTCTAGTTAAGAGTTGGTAGACCTAGGGCAGTGTAACCCCTGATGGAACCATTGGCGGGACTTTACCTGTAAAGTGCTCCTCTGTGGAGAGCTGTCTTCCCATCACCCATCCACCCACTTTTCCTGTCCTTTTTTCTCTTCTCCCCACTCTGACTAGAGTGACTTCTACCATAGATACTGACTGCTTAACCCTTCTCAGTGAGTGACTGCTGATTCATGGTTTTGAAGGGCCTTTAGAAGTACGTGATTAAGACAAATGTCTGTCCAAACCCTCAACTTACAGGGTAGGAGGAAGGCAAAAGCCTTTCTTAGCAAGAGCTATGAAAAAAATGTTTTTAATTCCAAGTTACGTGGGGTACAAAGGATTTTTTTCTGGAAGTGAAAGGCAGGATGTATTCCTGTTCCCCCTTCCACCCTTCACTTTTTCTCCCTTCTCCTGAGATTGTTGCCGTTACTGGTGCTATTTCTAAATAGAGTTACAGCTGGTGTCGGTGGGAAGGAAAGCTTGGTGAGTAAAGCATTCTGGTGTCAAATAGAAAACCAGGCTGCTCTGACACCCTGGTGATTAATCACTGGGTGCTAAAGTGCTTTGACCACAGCTTTGTTCTCATGGTCTGATCTCTTATCTCAGGGCTCCAAGAAAGAGGCTGCTGTGGGGTTAGTGTTTACTGCCCTCTAGATTGGCAGCTGTTGGTGAAACTGGCTTGCTGTACAGCACTCTTAGAGTAGACTTGAGAGGATAGAGCCGTGGAGTAAGATTCTAGGACCTGTTTTAAGTAGCAGAAGAGAGAACTGAGCAAATGAACGGGATGGATTATAAAATTGTTGCTGTAATAAAATTGCTTGAATAATGGGGAAAAAAAAAAGATTCTAGGACCTAGAAGTAGATGGATTTTTGTCATCACTTCTGGCCTGGTTATAAACTAATGAGAGTTGATAATTCTAATGGAAGAAAGGACATTTTATCCCAGCTAAACTGTCCCTGAGGGAGGGAACATGAAGAAACCTCTTAGAAGAACCACAGTATTAGCAGTGAGCTAAGTGAAGAGGAACAAAGCCTGGGTCTCGGGAGCTGTCTGTCTGTTCTCTGCTGGAGTGGCCTGTGGGGGTGGGGGCTCTCTGGAATGGACCCCTCTCCTTGCTGTGAATCAGAACTTCAGTACTGCTTGAGGGCTGTCCTTGGTGAGGATCAGCTTGTAGACAACCACTTTCCCAGACTGATGCCATGGTGAGTGCTTTCAGGCCTGGAGAAGGCAGACTGGATTGAAAGAAATTTTAGGGGCCAAGTCTCTAAATAAATAACTCTGGAACTTTTAAGTTTGGCCTTGTACTCATAAAGTTAAGCAGTAGAAAAAGGACATAAAGATAAGGTTAAGAAGGGAAAGCTAGAGCACTGTTTGTAGCTGGCTGCCAACAAAATTGCATATGGTATGTAAAGAGAAGTTGTGCTTGGGCTAGGGAAGTTCAGGGGGTGATTGCTTTAGAGGGTCATGGTTTGTTTCAGGGAATTCCTGAGAAAACACCTGTGGTTAGCATTCCCCCTCAATCAGAGTAGTGATATCTTCAAGGTTGGAGGGTGGGTCTTGAATCCTCAGGCTGGGGATAATACTCCCTATTTTCTATAGGGAAGCTAGCGAACACAAACAAAAATATTAAGTAGTTCACATGAGACATGTGCTTAGCACTGCTCTGCGCAGTTCAAGAGTAATTAAAAAATGACATTCATGTTATGACACCTTGTCAAGTTTTAAAACTCCTGTACCTATTAAGAATTTTAGGTCCTTCTGGAAGCTAACTTTGCTCCCCCACCTTGTTTTAGATCTAAATGAGGGCAGCACACACAAGGACAAACAAACCAGAATATATGAGTTACATTCATAAGATGTTGGAGCTACAAAAAGACATGAGTTTGTTTAATTCACTGCCTTCTTTGGCCATAGAAACACCAGGCACAGGAAGGACAAAAAGGAAACTAACCTCAAGTATCTACTGTGTGTCAGGCACTGAGCTAACTGCTTTGCTTTTAGTGACTTCACTCTTGGGTGTCTTGGGAAGATTTGAAAGAAGTGAAAAGCAAAACCCTTTTATTTTCCTGAGCCATTTTTTCCTCTCTGACCACACAGGGCTAACCTAGAGAGTGGGGTTAATCCAGGGAAGTGCTACCAGACAGTGAAAGATACAGATAACTTCTCAGTCCTAGAGACCTTCCAAAGTGACAGAGGCAGGACTGGTAATAAACAAAATTAATTTAGATACTGGGGTTGATACTCATTGTAACGATTCAGGTCATGGCCTGAGAATATAGGATTAACCATAGAAATAGGGAACAAAATGAGGCTTTCTATCCTAAGGCATCCTTAAAGAACATAGTGTTTATGTGCTATGAATCAGGAAGATAAACCCTTTGGTTGCTGTGCTTTGTTTTTCTTTTTTTATGTTTTGTGTAAACTTTGGAAGTCAAGAAAGTGGATTTTTGATTTTGGAAAGATAGTATCAAGTTTGGGGCAGATGGCAATCTAAAAGTTGACAATGAGATTGTATTCCTTGTGGCTATTTGATGTATCCCAAGACTTGTTCCATGAGAGTGGAAATACCACGAGCAGATTCCAGTCCAATCAGGAAGGCATTCAAGGGAGGATTCCACTTTTAGGAAGTGGATCCAATGAGAGGTGAGTTTCATACCTGGACAGGAAGTGGGGAATTAAAACGTCCAAGTCAGCGTATTACAGTGGGTTACAAAACAGTGCCCTAGTAGGGGCCAAAGCAAAGAACCAGAAAGAGTTTTTGATGGAATTCATCAAAAACTATAATTTAAAAGTAAAGATGAAGGAACACAGAACAGAGGAGGAAGGTCAACAGCAGGAGGAGACTTGTGGAAAAAGGGGCTGCCAATTAATGGACCAGGATGGCACAGAAAAAGAGGCTTGGGAGTCATTCTTGGTGGCCTGAGTGAGGAGCTGGAATTTGTTTTGTTTTTGGTAGAACCAGGAATTGAACTCAGGCCCTTGTGCCTGCCCGGCAAGCACTTATTCTATTGAGCCATCTCCCCAGCCCCAGGAGCTGGAATTTGACTTGCTGAGCAGCACAGAGAGCAGAGCAAGAAGAGGTAAAAGAGAAGGTGAAGACTTTTTTTTATCACCATACCAATCCAGGAGGTTGAGAAGTTCTCTGGGATGATATTGTTCTTCCCAGGCATGAGGTACCACCAGTGCCCATACTGGAGCAGGGCAAGTGAACTGGGAGGAAGGGAGTCCACAGGAAGTGGTTTACACCTTGGATATGAGGGAAGGCTGAAAAGCTGCCCTCCAGAAGGTGATCCCAGGACACACCTGTGCTGACAATGGTGGTGAAAGCCTAGTGAGAGGTGGTTCCTTGCTGCTTTGGTTTTTACAGAGGAGGTACTCATTAACTAATTGATGGGATATGCTGTGTTCAGTATCGCCAAATCTGGAAGGGGGCCCTTCCACTGGAGGTTGGGGGAGCAACTATGGTGCAGGGTGGAGAGCCAGGTGAGAGTGTGTTTGAGTGTGCCCACACTTTAGGAATGCTAACCCATGCTGGATCTTGGAAAGAAAAAACAGTTTTTGCCAGTTTCTTTACCCTTAATGCTTTGGAAATGGGGTAGGACTGGCCTGTGGTAGCATGTGCTATGGATGCAATTCTCTGGCTTGATTCTTAGAAGGTCTTTTCCTGTCTTTCCCTGGGGGTCATTTGTATCTCTGGTTCCTACTCCTAGAGCCATAAAGTGGGAGCCCCCATTTATTAATTGGGTTGGGACTGGGGAGGGGGTTGGCAGGGGACTCTTTAGTGTGGCAGGCGGGGGTCTTCATGAATGAGCCCATTAGCCAGCCCCAACGGCAGCTAAAACGGGGCCGTAGCCAAGTCCTCTCCATTTCAAAAACCCTCCATCGCCTGCAGCAGATCAGAACAAGGCCTGCGGGAGCCCTTAGCTTCTGGTTGCAGCTGTGAGGAAGGACAAAACAATTTATAGGAAGCCAAGTAGCTCCTGTCTCACTGTCTCTTCCTTTCTGACTTTGGGGAGAACAGTGGGATATTGCATCCCTTGGTTTTTACAAACATGTGTGGGCTTACAGTAGGAGAAACAAGTGTGGGCATTGACTGGATGTGCATATCGATGCTGTGGATGTATTTACACACCTTTGCTTTCTTCCCGTCTACACAGATATGTTGGATTAGCAGCCACTACTTCTGCAGGGCTTCCTAGGCCAGGGCCACAAGTTTGCTGGGGGTGGGGATGCTTACTTTACCCACCTTCCCTGCCTTGTCCACTGTCTGGTTTAGTAAGGTTCAGGCATAGTGGTGAACACCTGTAATCCCAGCACTTGGGAGGCTGAGGCAGGATCTTTGTGAGCTTAAGACCAGCCTGGGCTACAAGGCCAGCCTGATCTACATACTGAAACCCTATCTCAAAAAGATGGTAATAATAATAATAAAATAGTAAGGTTCAGGGTTAGAGATGGCACCCTCTCTAAATTCCTTGCTAGGAGGAACTTGTCATTTAATGGAAGATCTCCTACCAACACATCTACTAGGGAGCTCAGAGAGGAGGGGAGGGCAGGCATGCCTACCTCCCTGAAGGACAGACTCTTCCATAGAGTATCAGAGCTATGAAAATGCTCTTGTCATCCAGCCTTTCCATTTGCAGAAGGGCAACTGAAGCTTTAAGTGAAATAAGTCACGTGCACTCAGCAGTAGCAGCCAGCAAGGCCTCAATCCAAGAGGACAGAATCTTACCCTCACAGCTGCAGTCAGAATCTCTCCCTCAGTATAGAACTCCCAAGATTAGCTGCTCCTGAGAGACCTGGGTTTCCTAAACCTCAAAAGGAAGGGCTAATGAAATTTTGAGGGGCAAAGGACAGACATGGAGCGGAGAAGATAGATTTAAAAGTCTTTAGTAGTAAAAGAAATTTTGAGTATTCTTAAAGAATAATTTCTCAGTAGCTTGCAAATGTTTAAATGATTTTTATTTGGACAGAAGAGCACTGCTTCCTTGGGAAGCACATGGCACCCTCAGCCAAAGATCCTGATGCCCTGAGTTATTCAGGATTTCAAGGGGCATGCCACTACCATCTCTGCAAGGTGGGTGGCTGGACACATCCTCCAAGGAGTATGAGGAATTCAGCCCAAGTGTCAGCTCAGGCTCCTCCGCATTACAATACACTTAGATTGAAAAAGAAAAACAAAAGCAGGAAGGGAGAAAGGAAACTGCTCATCTGCTAGAAAGCTAATGTGGGTGTGTATGTATGAATGAGGGATCGGATTATACAACTCAGCAAAATCAAATACTCTCTGAGACTAGAATATTGGGGGTCTCTTTTTTTTTTTGAGCTGTTGGTGTGCTCATTTGATGAGGCAGAAGGTGGTGGTGCTCAGGGTGGTGACCTGGCCCTTGCTTGGTTGGCCTGCTGGCTGCTCTCCACCAAGACACATTTCCCCTCTTGGGGTGGTGGCTGTAGTCTCTTCCCATCTGTGCTTTGTGTGAACTTATTGGGAGCCACCACTGAGCAGAGCAGGGTACCGCTGGGCACGTGGACATGGTGTTAGGGTCTGGGTCAGTGGGACACATGACAGGCATCCCAGTACACATCCTTTACGTCCTGGCATCACAACCCAGTTAGTGTGCAGAGTCACTAAGTAGATTCACCTGTGCCCCACTTACATCAAGTCTGATATCTTTTTGTGTGTGTGTGTGTGTGTGTGGAACCAGGGATTGAACTCAGGCCCTTGTGCTTGGCAGGGAGGCGCTTATTCCACTGAGCCATCTCCCCAGCCAAATCTGATGCCTTCCAGAACATTCCATTTTGTAGTCAGACCTTTGGTACAGATTTCTTTTCAGAGTGTTTCTTGAAGAAGCTCTGATGGACAAGGGAGCCTCAAATCCAGGCTGATGATCTGATCTCATATCAGGTGTTCTCCATGTAACCTTCTTACATTAGCTTTGTATGAACCATTAACGTTTGTTGCCCTTTATATGTCTGAGTTTCACCACTTCTGTTTCTGTTGAACTTTCTGAGTATAGTCCATGATCTTGTGTTAGCCCAGGAACTCATTCCTTGGAGGCAGGAATTGGGAACAGTTATAACTGTTTGGCAGCATACTTAAGGTTCATGTGCAACCTAGGAATTCAGGTTTCAGAGGATGGAATGCACCCCCAGCATGGGGCTCCAGAGTGAAAGGCCAGAGACCCTCACTGATGTCTCACATTGTCCCCTGCGTAATGTAACCTGTTATTTTCATTGCAGGTGGCAACAGCAGCAAGGATGGCCCTTGAGAAATTTATTGATGGCCTTCAGTCACTGCATCCAGAGCCTGGCAAATCCAGTCTGTACCACAGAACTTAAAGCCAGGTAGGGGCTGGGGCCACTGGCCTGCTTTGGTATGGGGTCTTTTCCCTTACCTCCCCCCACATACACACATCTTCCTGGTCTCAGGAAAATTTTGTTTGGCTTTGTTTTATTTATTTATTTATTTATTTATTTATTTATTTATTTATTTAATTTATTTATGGGAAGGGTCTCCAGGGTGTTCAGGGTCTCATTACTAGATCGTACTTGTAGTGATTCTCCTGTTTACAGCCTCCCAAGAGCTGGGATTACAGGCGCGTGCACCACCACACCCAGTCTCAATTGCCATTTCAGCGTGCCTTGGAGGCAGGGTCGACATGGCAGGCCAGGATCAAACCCTCAGCCCCTGCACCTGCTTGCAAGAACTTTAATCTGCTGAGCTATTTGGCCAGCTCTTATATTTGTTTTTGAAGAAGGATCTCCTTACATAATACAAATAGGCTTTGTATAGAACTCACTCTGTAACCCAATTTCCCAGAAATTCTCCTACCTCAGCCTTTCAGCCTCCTCAGTGCTGGGACTACTGGTGTGTACCCAGCTTCAAGGAAATTTCTCCTCCCCAAAGCTTTCCTCAGTTGTTGTTGTTGTTATTATTTAACCCCATTCTGGCTTTCTTCTTGCTAACAGGTTCCCTCTTCCAACTAGAGGGGATGATCCCCTCTTGGCACAGACAGACATTTCACTTGTGTTGTTTTCCTTTTGGCCATCTGAGTTCAGGATGTTCCTTATAGGGGAGCACTTTCAGCTCTCACTTACAGAACAGCTACTCCATTGCATTCCATCTTACATCAAACACTTTCTTCCCAGAAAACTATTTTGTCTCCCTTTCTTCCATTCATGGTAGGGCAGTGGACTTCTCCTCATTGCCTCTGACCAGCTTCTCCACTCCTTTTCAGGTTCAGTGAGCAATTCTACCTAAGTGGACAACGTATGAGATGCCAGAAATAGAGGCTGAAGCCTACATCCCCCATCGCCAGTGCCAAGTGGGTACATCACCTGCCCCCTGCCTCCACCCTCCTTGCCATCTGGTAGGTGTGCTGTTCCTGTCCTCCCCTGGGTAAGCAAGTATTGTCTCTGGGCATGCTTCCTCTCAGAGACAGGACTGAACCCCTAGGTTCTCAGCTTCCCAGCGTGCTAAAGCTGCAGGAGTGTGCTGACAGGCCTGCCTTCTCTGGGACTGCTTCTGCTCTTTGGCTTCCCCAAAGAGAAAAGCCCATGTGGGGATGTGGCTCAGGAGCAGAGTGTTCACCTCATGTGCACACGCCCAGGGTCTGACTCCCCAGCAGTACAACAAAGAAAGCCTCGATGACTCCATGCTTTACCGTGCTGACTCCCAAGTCCTGGTCTTCAGAGCCCCTCCCGGTATCAAAGATCCATTCTTTTCCTGTGGCACAGACAGAGTGCATGGAAGGGAACCAGTGTACAGATCCCATTCACACAGGAGAGAAAGGGTGGGAGCTAGGGGTCCAAAGTCCCAGATGTACACCCAGGGAGAATACCTGATACTTTTGAAGGAAAAGTGCTTTATCTAGTGCCCATTTCCCAGCATTTGAGGTTCTGAGACTCTGTCCCTCCTCATGCCTACCAGATCCCTAGGGAGATGGCTGAGGGTAGAGTTCTTGTCTTTCAGCCCAGGTGTTCTTGCCCTCTGTGGGATTTGGAGAGTTGTTGGGGGTCAGAGCATCTTTTTGCCTGGATACTATAGGTGCAATCACCTGATCCTTGTGACCTTGGCAGAGCCTCTTTCAACTCATGCATCCCTGACAGCAGGAGCAGCAGACCAGCCGAACCTACATGGGTACCAGAAACTCGCTCTGAGGAAGGCCCTGCCTCCCTGGTAGGCAGCTGCTTTGAGTTAGAAGTGGAGCAGGTGGACCACAGTGGGTAAGAGGGATCAAACAGATGTTAGGAAGCAGGAAATGTCCCTATAAGTAGTCAAGTAGTACATGTGCGTGGGACGTCTTGCGGGCGCAGGGCCCACTAACAATGATGACTTCTCTGCCTGACTACCACCTGGGTGTTAGCTCCCACCGGTCCCAGTCCCACCTGCTGGGCAGCTGCAGTCCTGATTTCTGCCACACGAGGGCACTGCCCACCAATTAAAATGCTCCCCTTTTAGCCTAGGTGAGGGTGCCTTTTCTGCAGGGCTGGGAGGTCAGCAGAATAACTAGCACCACTTGTTCTTCCTGTAAGGCAGCCTGAGCCTGCAACACCGCGCTCTAGTGACCTCAGTGCACTCCCACCTGAGCTCAGACAGCATGGCTCCAGTCCTAGAACACTTTGTACAGGTGCTCTCTCCTTCAGGCTGTGGCCAGCTCTGGTTGTTCCCCTTCACTGTCCCCTTGCCTCCATGATAGTTTTGTTTTCTGAGCTAGAGGGTGTGTGTGTGTGTGGTTCAGGGGCCTCTCACAAGTGTTCTGAAAAAAGTGTCTGAGGCTGGCCATGGTGGTACATGCTTGTGGTTCCAGTACTTCGGAAGCTGAAGCAGGAGGATCATTGTAAATTAAGGCCCATAGTGAGTTGAAGGCCAGCCTGAATCACATGGTGAGACCTTCAGAAAACCAAAGAGCAAAGAATTTTTGTTAGTGAGAAAGCACTGAGGGAACTGAAGACAGGAAAATTAGTCAATCCATCAGCTCCCCAGTACAAACCCACAGAGCTCAAGATTGCTTAAGTGGCTGGGATACACCGGGGCCATGTCAAGGCTCAGAACCAGAAGGACCTGTGTGGGGGCCACAGTGGCTATGAGCACTTTCTGCCAGGAGCAAGGATCTGTGACCAACCCTGGGCCCCATGAAGCCCTTCCGGCTGCACAGACTCTGGGAGGCGACAGAGGTCCTCCCTCACCCCTACACCCAAGGCCCCTCCCCAGGAGGACAGCCTGATTAAACAGTCGGTGCTGCTGGAATTACTGCACAGCTGGCGCTCCCCCCAGCACCCTGAGCAGAGCAGCAGTGCAGATTAAAATCTCCAATTAGCGTTAAAGTGAAGTGAGGAGGTGCTGAGGCTGCCAAGGAGTCCAGACGGGGGCCTGGGCAGCACCCCCACTCTCACCCATGTTCTGAGTGCCATCCTCATCCCCTTCCTTGCTAGCTGCTCTCCACAGTGCCCTGCACACGTCAGCCTCACATTGTTGAACTGCACTGGGCTTGCTGGGGCCTGGGAGATACCCTGCCTGGTGTGAGCTCCCTGAGGCTGGAGGAGGAGGAAAACGGCCTCTGCTCACCCAGGGAGAGGCCCTGCCCATGGCTGGGCATCTGGGCCAAGGTGACTGTACACAGCTGCTTCTTTGCCCATAGCAAGGGCAGACAGCATGAGGCCCTCCAAGCCCTTTTGCTACACGGTGCTTGGAGACGTGGCACCCACATGGGTACCCATTTCTGTAATACTCCATTCTGTCTGACCATCTTCCCTTGCCCAAAGCACAGCTCCTTCCTTCCTCGCTCCCTGCATCCTCCTGTTGGTTTCCTATAGCCAAGGGTGGCTACTGCCAGGCTGAGGGGCAATGCTGTGCCCTGCACCTAGGTCCCCTTTGGCTTCTCATTATCTTCCTCCCAGTTTGGGTAAGAGCAGAGACACGGCAAGAATGGAGGTCTGAGACTCCCAGCCTCTGAACATCACACCTTCTGAAAGCCCTGCTACCATTTACACTTCTACCCTTTGCCTACCAAGTGCAGAAGTGGGCAGCACAGGGGGCTACGCCTCCACTGCCCTCTGCCCTTGGAAGGGGAGGTGGGTACCCAGCTGACTGAACCTACTCACACCTCCAGAAATTAGACACCAGGGCACAGCACCACCCTCCCAGGCTGGCACATGCTACCCTGGCAGAGGTTCAAGTAGGCCCCTGCCATCCTCCTGTCCCTGTGTCTTCCTCAGCTCTCTTCCTTTCTTTCCCCCCTTTTTTCTCAGCCAAAGCACAGCTGAGCCTTAGTGGGGTTGGGGAGTGGAGAGACCAGGCTGGGGCGGGGTGGAGCTCTAGCAGCACGCTTTCACCTGCCATTTAATTGGATGTATTTTTAATTAATGGGACCTCTGGGACCAACATGAGACAATCTGAGCTCTGAATAGGGACAGGGGAGGGATTGGAGAAGGGAGGAGGATTGGGCCACTGGGTGCGGTTACCGGGAACCCAGGCCCATCAATCACTGGCCACTTTGCGTGTTGGCATGGAGAGCGGTGAGGTGGAGGAGGAGGGGAGGCACTGGGGAGAGGTGCTAGGATCTCCCCCAGCAGCCAGGTCCTCCAAAAGGCAGGGGTTATGCTGCTTGACTCAGATCTGGAGCCTGAAATTGCAGCCAGGAGAGTAGGTAAGGTCATTTCTTGATGTTGGGCCCACTCAGCTTGGCCCAGAGTATGAGATGAAATTCTCAGAGGAAGTTGGGACAGAGGTCTGAGGTTCCTGAAGAAAGAGGACTAGAGTGAGGGACCAGGGAACCAAAGACCAAGGCGGAACAAGAGGGAGGAGGGCAGTATGTGTTCTGCTGCAAACTAGGCATCTTGGAGGTTGTGTGCAGCGAGTGGTGTGTCTTGGGGTCTGAACTGCAGAACCTCTTTGCCTCAAGGAAGACACTGTGAGCTTCATCTTGCCTGACCCGTTATTTTACAGATGTGGAAACCAAGACCCAAGGGAATTCAGTGGAATCCTGTCCTGGAGAGTTGCTTTGTATTCCTGGATTTGGAAACTTCTACAAACAGGAAAAGGAAATATAGGTAGGTACAAGGGGAGGAGAGTCAGATGAAGAGGTGAGCAGATCTTGCAGTCCACAGCCTAGACTCACATGTCTGACCCCTGAGTCCCAGAAGCAGCATGGCCAAGGCCTAGAGCTCAGTCCTTAATCCATACATATGAAGAAGTGAGGGAACGGAGTTAGGCAGGTGCAGGCTTTATGGGGTGTTGCCAGGCGACATCTCCTTCACATTGACAGTTTTAGGGCTGTGTCACCCATTCCCTTGCTTCCGAGTAGATAAATAGTTCCTGCAGCCACACTCTGTAGAATATTGCCATGGGCTCGGAGGTCTACAGGGAAGGATATACAAAGCACCCGAACTGCTTTGCCAGAAATGACCCCCACAATCATGACTAAGTATTTTTTGTTTTTGTTTTTTTTATTTATGAATTTGGTACAGGGTCTCACTACACAGCTTGGACTTGTAGTGATCCATTTTCAGTCTCCCCAGCTCTGGGATTAGAGGTATGCGCCACCATGCCCAGACTCAGTGGCCAGCTCAGTGAGCCCAGAGGCAGGGCCAGCACAGCATACAGGAGTGGGGATCAAACCCTGTCCCTGCACTTGCCTAAGCAGGTGCTTAGTCCACTAAGCTATGTCACCAGCCCTTTTTGAGCCTTTTTGGAACTTTTATCACAAGTTTGTATGCTATAAATGAAGCCATTGAGAAAGTCATGCCACAAAGTGTAGTAAGAGGTGATCTTCCACTGCTTATCTGTTCCAAGCCTAGAACAGAGATGGAAGTCAAGTATGAGGCCCTGAAGGAGGCATTAGAAACACCCTGAATTCCTGAGGGACTTGGCTCTGCAACTCTTAGTCAGACCTACTGTGGTTCTGGTGGCTTTGATGCCTGAACAGAGAGAAAGCTGCTACCACCATCCCCACCCCTTCCCTCCCTCGCTGTTCACCTGTGAGGCTAAGGAAGGTGGGTTGAAGCCATAGAGTCTCCCACCAGGTTGCCAAGGGCAATCTTTTACAGGCAGTCTTTCACCTGCCTTTTTCCTCAACATACTTGAGACTGTTCTAAGCTTCATGAGGCAAAGTTGGGGTAGGATAAGGATAGGAACAGAGTTTGGAGGCAGTCTGTGGACAGTTTATCACTTTCCCAGCCCCGCACCTTTTCGCATCCCTGGAACAATCTTCTGCTCTGTCCATGCTTTCTCTTCTATGCCCGGCCCCTGGGGAGGATCAGGATTGCCTCTGCAGTGCCAGCCGCACACTGACCTCCCTGAGACTCCCATTCTGTTGACTGCCTGCAAGTCCTCTGCCTACCCCATGGCCCATGGGGTGCGGAGGCCCTCATGTCCCCGAGAACAGCCTGAAAAGACCCCTCCTAGAACTGCCACTTCAGGGCTGCTGGTGGAGACCTCTGCAGGGCTGGAAAGGAAGCTCCTGCTGTCAGGTGTGTGAGGAAGCCTGCAATGGAGAGAAGGTGGGGTGGCATGCTGGCCCTCTGGGCAGGGACACTCACCATGAATGTTGCTTGAGGGGTTTTTTTGTGTTTTTTTTTTTTGTTTGTTTTTGTTTTTGTCTTTTTGAGACAGGGTCTCACTGCAGTTCAGGCTGACCTTAAGCTCACTTTGTAGCTCAGGCTGGTCTAGAACTCAACAATCCTCCTGCCTCAGCCTCCCGAGTGCTGGGATTACAGGCCTGCGCCACCACGCCTGGCTTTGAGGGGTTATTAGTGGAAACTTTCTCCAAGTTCCTCTATCAATACTTGGAGCCCAAAGCAGTGGAGAAGAGCACGCAATGAAGGCTTGCTCCAGAGAAGCTGCTGCCCTCTCTCTCAGCCTCTGTTATCCTTTGTCCCTCTGCCACAGCAATGGGATGGGCTGGAAGGGCCTAATGCCCTCACTCCAGGTTCTGGGTGTTTCCCTAAGTAACAGAGCCTCCCAGCCTCTGGCCCTGCCGGCCCTGCTTCACACTCCCAAGGTTTCTGCAGCCCAGTCAGCCTGTAGCCCACTCTGGAGTCCAGGAGAAACCTGGAGCTGTTTGAGGAAGGAGGTAGATGAGCAGCAGTGCAGCGTCCAGAATTCCCTGCCTGCCAAAGTAAAGGAATGGGTCAAGGTGCCCAGCACTGATTTAGGCGCAGCTTCCTTTCTACAGGATCCATCCTCCTCCCTGGCCCAGCTTTCCTCTGCCTGGGAGAGTTGTCAAAGCCCAAGTCTATTTCTTTGGTACCCTGAGGACACCCATGTGGGCCTCTCTCTGGAACTCCAAGTATGGAGAAGGAAGGAGTGTAAGAAGCAGTGAAGGGCAGAAGAGTAGCAGTGCACAGTGCCCATGAGCACCCAAGGAGAGGAAGCCGCAGGACACACTTGCCCAAAATGGCTGCTGTACCCCACTCTCCTGCTCTCCTCATGCCAGTGAACTGTGTGCCCAAGTGCCAGCTCTCCTGGCTGGCAATCCTGTTCCATGTGCGGGCATTCGGCTCCCTGCCCCAGCAGAGCACATGCTGGGATCTCTTATGCTCCTTCCCTTGGGCGTCTCCACGTGTCTGTTGCAAATTCTGAAGGATGCAGGGGTTGGCCCTGTGGGAATGGGATGGGTGGGCCTTGGGCCTCTTGGGTACCTACTTGCCAGGCTGGTGGAGTCAGGGGGGCTGCTGACAGCTCAGTGGAGCCCGAAGTTGAGAGACTCATGGCACTGGGGATAGCTTATGAAAACCAGAGGTGAAGGTACCCAGCCTGGTAGAGCTCTCCTCACCCTAATTCTCCCCACTCTTACGGTCTGTGTTAAGGGAGGCTTCAGCCATAAAAGGGGACAAGGAATAGGGGAGCCTGACCCTGTCCAGTGAGGAGCTCCAGAGGAAAGGCTAGGAATACCCAGTTAGCCTCACCCCGCTGTCCCCATAGGCTGCGCATGTGCAGGAGCAGCCCAATCCCCGTCTGCTCCCAGGACAGGGCACAGCTACTCCTGGCCCTCACCTGCCTGCCTAGAACCCTGTGTAGCTGGCTGATATCAACTGCTTAGAAAGCAGTTATATATATTTTAAAGCCTGCTGCCACCAGATCAGAACCTGGAAAGATTCTCACCTCCTGTCAGTACTGTCCACTGTAGAACAGATACCTGGGACTAGAGAGAAGCAGGTAGGGGCTTGGGCTGGCTGGACAGCTGTGGTAGACTGAGAATGGACCAGAACCATAGGTCCTCTAAGGTACAGATGTCCTCATTCCAGGCCAAGTGGGCAAGGTGTACCTTCTCCATCCTTTCTGGATCAAGGGAAGACAGGACACACCAGGAGAGAGAGACCAGCAGGTGGATCCATAGAACCATCCATACCCCAGCCATAGTCCTGAGTCTGGGACTGGACCTTGCCAAGGAAACGTCAGGGCTCTCTGGCTCAGAGGATGGGCTAGAGGAACAGGATCTGTGACAGCCCAAGTTCCTATTTGTCTACTTATGTCCTTTCTGTTGCAGTTCCTCTTAGGGTGAGGGACCTATGCCCAGCTTCCTCTAAAGATCTAGAGATGGCTCTGTTTGGAAAAAGAGACTATGTACACTTTATCCAGGCCAGTGGGGTCAGCCCTATGCACCCCTTTCTCCCTAGCCACCACAAGGAGCCCAGGGAGCCCAGGACAAAACTTGGTCCTAACTCAACACATCCCTGGGCTCTGGGAATAAAAGTGGCACTGTGAAAGGGTGCAGAGGGATCGGGGCACATAGGCAGGTGTGGGGAGCTGAGTCCCAGGAGAGAAGTAATCTCCCTGTTAGTGCTTCTGATCCTCTGTTCAGCCCCTTTTCCCCCTTTTCTTTCATGTCTCACTAGCAAACTCTTCTGGCCACTTCTGCTTCTGGCCACTTTGTCCCCTCTAGACTATGAGGACACGCTAAGTGCTTGTCTGTCTGTTTCCTGCACTTTTCCCTCACTTTCTTCCACTCTTCCCAGCTCCCTGCTTGAAAGCTACCTGCTTTTGAGGCCTTTGCACCAGAAAATGCCACCAGGATTGAACCCAGGCCCCCACTCTCCATGGCTTCCCGGATGCTGCGGATGCCTCTGGGCTCAGAAGGACTCATCTGTCCTCATCCTAGCCACACGTATGCCCAGGCCCATGCTGGTGTCCAGAGCCCTCCCCTGGGGCTTAGGGAAGCCCTAGGTGTGCAGCGGACCCAGTGCTACTTGCATGTGTGCCAGTGCATTGGGCACACTGGTTTATTAGTGTTATTTCAGCATTGTGATGCAGAGAGAGTAAGTGTAACAGCTGCTCCTTGCTTGCAGTGTTTATTGTTACCTAGAGACAACCTCTTGGCTTTTTCCCAGCTCCCCCTCCCCCCAACCCAGCCCCCTTCCTGCCAACAATCCTGCTCTCCCTACACTGATGGGAAATTTATAGCTTGCCCATACCATGCCTTTAACCCTCTCCTGTCCATTTGGCAGATGGGCCAGGGAAGCCAGGGTGGGCAGTTGGCATGCTTGGGCCCCAGCAAGGCTGAACCATGCGGGTGGGGTAAGAGGAGTGAGTAATGACACGTTCCCTCTGTTCTGTGTCCAAGCTCAGGCCCTGGTTGTCCTCTGAAGAAGAGAGGAGAGGAAAGTGCCTTGGATCTGGCCTTGGGATCCTGGAAGAGTTCATTTGGGCCCAACTTCAGGATCCGACATCCTCCTGGCAAGACCCTTCTCTGAGTCCTCAGCTGTGTTGGCTGAACTAGTGCACATACAGCCAGGTCATCCTGAGAAGGAAGTGAAAGACCAAGTGGCAGACTCTTGGCCCATCCTTTCTATCTGAGGTAACTACAGAGATGTCACACCAAGAGGCTTGGGCTTGGGGGATGCTGGCCAGAACTCCATAGCTGGGCAGATCTAAAGCCCAAATCCAAAGCCTACCTTAACCTCAGTCTGAGATAGTGCAAAGGTCCCAAGAGACTCCTAGCTCATCTTCATGCTAGCTTGGTCTGCTTGTCCTTCCTGCTCCATTTCTTCTGTGTGTCTTTTGGTTTGGTTCCTTGGGGCAAAGGCCAAGGAGACTGAAGCATCCTTGTCATGGCCTCTGCAGAGCCCCTAGTACCATTAAGGGAGGAGTCATGAGCAAACCAGGTCATCTGCTCCTCATCCTCCCTGGAAGTGTGAGAGGGAAAGGGGTTGGATGGAATAGGCAAGATGGAGGTTAAACACATGAAAAACTCCTCGTGGGATCAAAGACTTAAGCAGCATGGGCCTACTCCTTCCCAGAGCTCTGTCTGTGGCCTTCAAAGAATGGAGTCTGCCTGTGTTTACACATACACTGGAGGAACATCCCCATGGCCTCCTCACAGTGCACCTTGTGCCATCCCAATAATACCTGTGGTGCTTAGATTGCAAATTAATATGGCAGAGCCAGGTTCCTGTGCCAGCTCTACCACTCACCGCTACCTTGGTAAGTCACTTGGCCCTTTGAGCCCGTTTCCTTATCTGTGATGTGTGGGTGAATAGTTCCCCTGGGGTCGTTGTGAGTATCTGTGAACTCATGTGTAAGGCACCCAGCAGCAGAGCACCATCACTGTGGAGACAGTAGGTCAGCATGGTTCCACAAACCCCTGGTGTCCCACACATCCATGGTTTTCTACATGTCATGGACTAGAGTGACAGTGCCCTGTAAAAGACCCAGATTCCCCAAGGGATCAGTTTCCTCATCCCCATGTCCCCCTAGGCAGGAACAAAGCCATTGATCCATGCCACCTCTTAAGTGCCTGGAAGTATTGTTCCATCCAGGAAGAAGTGGGGGAGAAGCAGCCCTTAGAAGGATAGCAACAACTCACTTTCTCTAGGCACTGGACAGTTTGCTGAATACATTGACCAATACCCAGAGCCACTCTGGAAAGAAAAGAACTTCATTTACTAGCATTATGCTGGGTGGTTTTTTTTGTTGTTATTGTTTTTGTTTTGTTTTGGTTTTTGGAGGTAGGATCTCATTGTGTAGTCCAAGCTGGCCTTGGACTCATGGTGATCTTCCTGGCTCAGTGAAAGTGCTGGGATTACAGATGCACACCATGTCTGTCTCTGAGTGTTTTGGAAATTTTTTTTTTTTTTTTGTATCAGGAATCAAACTCAGGACTTTATACCTGCCACACAAGTGCTTGTGCCAGTGAACTATATCCCCAACCCTCTGGAATAATTTTTTTAAAGTATGCTTAAAGTCTATAGAGGTTTTTTTTATTTTATTTTTTTTATCACCTACATAGACCCATTTATAAATCTGATCCCCTATTTTTAATCATTTAGTTTTTTTGTTTTTTGTTTTGTTTTTAGGCAGGGTCTTGCTATGCAGTTCAGTCAGGCCTTGAACTTACTTGTAGCCCAGGCTTACCTTGAACTAATGGCAATCCTTCTGCCTCAGCCTCCTGAGAGCTGGGTTGACAGATGTGTGCCACCATGCTCAGCTCATTTAGATATTTTCAGTGCTATAAATATTATGGCAGTAAATATCTAAACAGATAAAACTTCCTCTTTATTTTATTTATTTATTTGGCATAGGGTCTCAATATGCAGCTAGAACTCATAGAGATCAATCTGTCTCACCTTCCCCAGCCCTGAGATTATACTCATGCACTACCATACCCAGTTTTGGTGGCTAGCATAGTGCACTTAAGAGTTCCAGGACCAGCATGCTATGGAGTACTGGGGATTGAACCCGGGTCCTTGCACTTGCCAAGCAGGGGCTTAGACCACCTAGGTGTGTCCATGGCCTCCTCTTTGTTTTTTTCTGTATTTCTGTCTGTGGTACTGGGAATTAAACCCAGGGCCTTGAACATACCAGGCAAGTGCTCTACCACTGAGCTATAATCCCAGCGCATTTTTAATTTTTATTTATTATTATTTTATGTATGTGATACAGGGTCTCACTACTCAGCTCAGACTCATAGTGATCCTCCTGTTTTCAGCCTCCCCAGCAATAGGATTAGATATGTGCCACCATGCCCAGTCTTGGTGGCTGACTCAGTGCACTCAGGGGTGGGACCGGCACGGCATGAGGTACTGGGGATCAAACCCCAGTCTCTGTGCTTGTCAAGGCAGACACTTAGTCCGCTCAGCTATCTCTCCAGCCCTTAGTTTTTATTTATTTGTTTGCTTGTTTGTTTATTTTTGAGACAATGCCCTGCTGAGTTGCCAAGGTTGCCGAACGACTTTGAATATTCCTGCCTCAGCCTCTTGAATAGCTGAGGCTATAAGTGTGCACCCTGCTTGGCTTCATGCATTGTTAATAATAAATTCCAAAAAGTAGAATTACTGGCTTAACAGATACAAATACCCACCCCCCATGGTTATGATCATTTTATTGATGTAGCATAATGAGAATAATATTTATTAATCTCCCTCTCTGGAATTCTACAATGAGAACACATGGACAGCTCCTTCTCCCTTATATCCAGCAGACATTAATAATTTATCTTAGCTTTTTTTTTTTATACCAGGAATCAAACTCATGACTTCATACTTGCCAGGCAGGTACTATGCTGCAGAGCTATATCCCCACCCATCATAGCTTTAAAAAAAAAGAGAGAGAGAGAGCGAGAATTATAGGTTCCCATGCTGCTAAGAAATTGTACAAGACCCCTTGCCCACTGTCACTGAAGGGCAACATTTTGCAAAGCTGTTACAATGGCACGGCCTGAATATCGCTACAGTCCACCATCTTGTAAATATTCTTGTTTTTGGATGTGCGCACGCACGTGTAGGCACATGCACCCTATTAAGCCCTAATGTGTTTTATTGCCTGTGTAAGTTTGTGTATCTGCCACGACAGTCCCAGCACCACAGAGATGCCTTGTGTTTCATGTTTATGATCGTGTATGTCTCCCTCCCACCTACTTGCCCCTCAGCGTTTTGCACTGCTGCTCTGTGCTCCTCTTCTGAACTATGTCACTGTAAGAATTGGAGCACATGACATGTAGCCTTTTAGGGTTGGCTGTTTTCACACTTTGTAGTTCCCTAGAGATCATCTAGGTCTTCGTGTAAATCAATGATACATTGCTTTTGTCTATCCTGGTGTAGATATACCACAGTTTCTTTAGCCACCTGCTGATGGACATCGGACTGATTTGAGTTTTTGGCTATTATGAATAAAGCTGTTCTGAACAGTCATGTATGGATTTTTCTGTGAATATTTTAATGTTATAGACGTCGATCAGCAAAGCTCTCATTTTGCCCTCTGGTACTAGCAGTAAATGCAGTGGGCCATTTTGCTTAGCTTGCTGAATGTTGTATGGTCACAACTATTAGCCCCTGTTTTGGTTTCCAACAGGTCCCCCAAAGCCTCATGTGCACATCTGCAGGCTATTGAAGGGGGACTGGGTGGTGGGAGCGTCTGGCGACCTTGTTCTCGGAAGGGGGGTGGTGGGCAAAAGCGGTCGTTGGGGCAGGGCCAGAGGGTCTGTCTCCCTCCTTGGCTGCTCCCTTTTCCCTGCCTGGACCTGAACAGCTTTCCTCCTCCTGGACCCTTCTGCTGTGTGCTTCTAGGTTTGAATCTGTGGAATGGGCTGGAACTTCCAAAATGGAAGCCACAATACGTCATCTTTTCCCTTTCGGTTGTGGGTGTCTGGTACAGTGCATCAGCCACGAAGAAGGTGATTGAAGCACCTGACCAGGTGCTGAGGAAATTGAGGCAAGAGTGGGTTGTTTCCTCAGGATCACATATTGTTAAAGGGCACAGAAGAGCTTGGCTCCCAAGATGATGGGCTCCCAGGCAGAAGGCCTTGGGTAGCATGGCACAGGGCAGGTGGAGAGGCCTTTCCTCACATGCTCAGGAAACAGAATGCCAGCCCAGAGCAGGGCCTTCACCTCTGTCCTGCTCTTTCCCTGCCTGGCCGGCCACCGGCCAGCCAGGGCTTAAGAATCTGGAGAAGCCAGTTGGTGCCATCTCTCAGTGTCTGGGCACTGGTGAGGCTGACAGGAAGACCTAGAGCTGCTCAGGTGTGGCAGATGGCAGAGATCCCAGAGTACAGCAGAGGTTCGGCCTCTGCTGGGAGCTAGCTCTGGCTACCTCCCACTTCCTGCTGGAAATTTTTTCCCTAAGAAAAATAAAATATAGCATGACTAATGGCTAGAGATTCAAATAGGGCCTTCACACTAAGCTACATCCCTAGACCTCTTCCTATTTTTAATTTGGAGAGCATCTCACTAAATCACTAAGTTGACCAAACTGGGTTCAAACTTCAGGTCCTCCTGCTTCAGCCTCCCAGGCCTCTGGGATTTCAGGAATGAACCACTGCAGCTAAAGGAGATGGCTCCTGCTCCCTCCACCTCTGTTAGTGGTCATCCACCATTGCGGTATTCCTCATTTAAGTGCAGCTACAGAACCAGAATAAGGGTGCCTATTTACTGTCTCCTTTGGACTGTTAGGGAGAGCCTGCCTTCCAGCAGCACCCCTAATTCCAGCCACGGGTAAGTGCAGCCACTGGATGGGGCCACGAGGTCTATGCCCTCCATTCCACTCCAAGCCTTTGTCTTGGCTGGAAGTCCCGGACAAGGGAAGACCACTCTGCTGGTTCTTCCCTCTTCCCTCTTGCCTCAGGACCCTTCAGTGGCTGCCCCTCTGGTCAGGTCCTCCCCTTTCCTGACACCATCCCTCCTCTCTCTCTCTCTCTCTCTCTCTCTCTCTCTCTCTCAGCAAGTTTTTTATGTGATTACAGGCACTGCATGGTAATTAGTGCTAAACTCATTTGCACAACTACAGTTAATTGGCTACAACAATTAATTAATGTGTTGGAAATTTGGCACTGGAAAAAAAAGTTTGTCATCAAAAAAAGGGCAAAAAATTGTAGTGGGGCACCGATAAAAATTGAGGGCTGGCTTCAGAAGCCCAGCAGGCCTCCGACTTGAGGCCAGCCTCAGGTTGCCTCTCCTCCCAACTTCAGCACATTTTCTGCTTGCTATTTTTTTTCTCCCATCTTTTCTTTCTTTTTTCTTTTTTTTTTTTCTTTTTTTTTACAACTTAAGCAAACTCATTTCCCTGATAAAATATAGCATGACTAATGGCTAGAGCATGTAAAAATCATTGGGAAAATGTCCTTGGAAGACGAATGCATTTTCAGCAGAATAATTAACTTAATTAACAAATTCACATGCATATTCATCAGGCTATTAATGTCTTCTCGGCTCAGCTTGATGAACATTGCGGTAATAACCATCTCATTTACATACTGCATTCTACTGCGATCCAAAACAGACAACATACAGGCGAACACACACTCGCATGAACACACAACACGGCTTGGCTTCCAGGTTGACTGGGAGCGCGTGCGCACGCCTGTGTGTGTATGTGTGTGTGTATGAGTGTGTATGTGTGGCCGAGTGGGTAGGTGGGAACCCCGACTGGGTGGCGTGATCTTTAGCCGGTCATGAGTCAGGTGAGCCAGGCGTGCCCACATGTGGACGTCTGTAGAACTTTGTCCCTCCCTCCTTCCCTCCCTCCCTCCCTCTTCTCCCCCTCCTTTCGTGTTTCCTTTTCTCTGTGTCACTTCTCGCGCTCCCCACCCCACCATCTCTCCAGGGAAGAACTTGGTATCCGTGCCAACTTTTCCTCTCCCCTCCCCTCCTCCCTCTCCCTTCTTCCCCTCTCCCAACTGCTGCCAGCCGGCGTCAGTGCCGAATTGCCATCTCCTTGAGCTCTCTGTGGAGCAATCTCGGGGAGCAGTAAGGTGTGACGCGGGCTCTGCCGGCTTCGCAGCACCGCCTGCGGAAAGAGCGCGGGATGGAGGAGGAAGATTAAGAGAAATCGGCGCGGGGCTCGGCTGCCATTGGTGTGCGGAGTGAGGAGGAAAGGAGCAGCGGGCGGGGGAGAGAACGAGGGAAACCAGCAGCTGTCGGCCTAATTCTTCTAACACTCTGCTTGTGGTCATATTAGAAAAACAGATTATGCCCCTCGGTGCCACTCACTTATACTTGACATACGTTAATGTTCTATATCTCCATTCCCGGGTCTCGATGCGGTGGATTCCGGGCCAGGAGGCCGGGGCCGAGCGGCCAAGGGGCGCAGACGAGCCTGTCCTCTCGCGCCCGACCTCTCGCTACCCTTAGAAAGCGAGCCCGGACCCAGCTTTCGGCAGATGCCTCCCCTGGACTCTGCTCTGCAACCCTGGGGGGTAGAGGGCAGAGGACCTGGGAGCCCGTTGCCCTAAAAATCACCTTCCTCACTTCAGATCTCACCGTGGGGCCAAGGAGAGGAGCTCTGTGGCGCCCCCACCCCTCGCCTTTCTGGGAGCCCTGCACTCCAGTCAGAAGTTGGGGGCAGGGGCAGAGAACGGAGTCTTTGACAATGAGGGGGTCACAAAGAAACCTTGAGTAGAAAAAAGCCAGGGTTGCTTCTGGGCTGCTGTGGAAACCCGGTCTCCTCCCCCGGGCCGGCCTGGGGGAGGGTCTGAGGCCTCCTCCTGCCAATCCCGAAGGCTGCGTGGCTGGGCGGAGCCTGCCAGGCCTGGGGCGGGGCTGGGCCCGGGGAGCAGTCCAGCCCCTCCTGCGCTCTGGTCCGGAGCCCTTTGACCCTACCATCATTCAGTCTCTCCAACATTCAGTCAAAGAAAGCTTTTTCCTCTGGTGCCTCGTCCTCTGCAGAGACCTGTTGCTTAGCAACCGCTAGTGCCTTTCTAATAATTCGCAGGGGCTGAGAGATATAATATCTATCTCTATATTCAGTTCCCCTCCCCTGTCTATTTATATTTAATAGCTGAAACCCTGTCTTGGGTTCCCTCAGCATCTGCTGTAGAGGGCTGGCAGGGTGCTTAAGCCTCAGCCTGAAGGAAGGACTTCTCCCTAGGACAAGTGGGAGAAGGTAGAGTGAATAGGGGCCAGGGGAGCTGCAGAATCATTCTCCTGACCACAGGTAGAGAGGAGGAAAAGTACTTAGAACACAGAGACCCCCTCAGGGATTCCTAGGGCCAGCTCTGGACCTGGAACAGAGCCCAAGGCTGCTTCCCACGCTCCCTACTGCCCCTGCCTCCTGACCACTTCCTGTCCAGGGTCCAGGGCCCTCTCAGTCTCAGAAGAGAACCCTGTAGTTTGTTTCCTTGTCTGTGTGTGGATAGCCAAGGGGGGCGCTGTGCAGAAGTAGGGCCCTGAAGCCCTGGGTGTGTCTCAAAGTCCTGTGGTCCACTAGGAAGGAATTCTGAACTCTTCTCTAAAAAGCTCCCCCAATGCCACACTCCAGTAGCGCCAGAGCACTGGCTTTGGGCAGCCCTCCCTGTACCCTCCTGTGTTGTGGGTTACTACCTGCTGAACTTTTTATTTATTTTCGGTACCAGGGATTGAACTCAGGACCTTGCACGTGCCAGGCAAGTGCCTATTCTACTGAGCTATCTCCCCAGCCCCATCCTGCTTAACCTTGTACATCCTTCCTTGGTGTAAGGTTTACATTGCTGGACTTTTGCAGGCTTTATTAAAGTAATATGTGAATGAAACGGCTGAACAGTCTGATTCCACTTTCAGGTGATGGCAGGGACAAGGAAGTCCTGTACCCTGTCTGACCCTGAGCTCAGGCTCCACAGCTCTGCCTCTGCCCACCCCCTCCACTGCACTACTGCAGGCAGTGGGGCTGCAACTCTCTGCCCCTGGTGGGGGTGGGGAGGAAGCTGGGAGTTATAAATTCAAGCCAAACCCAGAGCTGTCTGTGCACAGCCATATGGTGGCATCCCTGTCGTCTTCCTCACCTTCAGGCCCAACCTCAGACCTTGGTCCCCAGCAGCCAAGTCAGCAGCCTGGCTGACACCACCCTTCCTGACCTGCTACTTCCCAGCCAGCACCCTCACTGCACTGTGCCAGCTCACAGACGCACAGTTTCACCCACCATACCCCCCTTCTCCAAACCTCTTCCAACCCAAGCCTTCTGTGGGAGACAGATGGGGTGTCTGTGATGGAAAAGGCTCTGGGCTCTACGCCGCCTTGAGTGGGCAGCCCCCTCCCCAGCTCCCCACCGCTCCCTCTCCCCACCTAAGACACTCAGATTCACCCTGAGCACCCCTGGGAGCTGCCGAGGAGGCCAGCTCCTCCCAGTATCTTTCTGGAAGGCCAGTGCAAGGTGGAAGGAGTGAGGGGCTGGGGGCCCTGCCAGGGGCAGCTGTGGGGAGGAGAGAGAGGCCTGGGCCCTTCCTTGAAGGCTGATGGCTGGGGCTTGGGGCCCAGAGTGGAAGGAGAGGACCACATCTACACAACTCCAGAAATCTGGGGTCCCCAGAGGGAGGCTTAGCACAGGGAGAGGAGAGGGTGCTTAGAGCCAAGCCCTGCAGTAGGGCCACACCTTCCCATCCCTGCCTCCTGGTCAACAAGAGAGGAGTCAGGCTGAGAGGCTTCTAGGGGCTGGGCCAGCCCTGCCCCCGTCCTGTGATGGCACTGCTGTCTCCTCCTACACTGTGTGCTCCTGCTCTCTCTGCAGGCGCCTCCTCACTGCTTGGGCGAGATGGAGTCCCCAGACCTGTGCATACACAGCACTGTGTGTCCTCCCGCTTGGGGCATTGATTTCCCACTTGCTGTGCAGTCTTTGGAATGATGATCCCAGTGTGCACGGGTGGAAAGTTCCACCAGGGCAGTGACCACGTCAGCCTGTGCTCCCCACAACACCTCCTGTAAGACAGTGTTTGGATAAACATTTGTTGAAAGAATGAATGAATGACCAAGAATGTTTCTGTGGGCTGTGCTCAGATTCTGGCACCCCGATGTGAATGAGGGTGCTGGGAGTCAGGCCATCTCACTGTGCCCAGAGGAAGCCATCAAGACTAGCCCAGTCCTTATTCCGGTGTCCAGGGTCTGCTCTGGAGAGCCCAGCCCTGCTTGCCCATTCTACAGCTTCCGCAGGGCCTGAGAGCGTGTAGCACCCCCAGAACAACTCCCGTGCACAGCCTAACACCTCTCACAGGAGCTGGAAAGGAGGGGAGTTCCATCAGAGAAGGGTGCTCTGCAGAAAATCCCTCTTCTCTGCCTCAGCCAAAACTGCGGAGACCATCTGCTACCGTCCCTCTGTCTGCTTCTGTCCTCTTTCCCTGGACTTTGGGAAGGAGCTGGTTAAACACAGTAGGAGGGACAGTTAGTTTACACAGAGCAAGACGGGCTGTGTGCTCCCTGAAATGCTCGGGAACCTGAGCGCTGAGCTGTGTGTGCCAGGTGACCGGAATGGGGAACACCGGTCCTGCATCCCTGGCAAGCAGAGTGTACAAGGTGGCCCCGAGGACGTGTCCAGCCTCCAGCCCAGGGCTTTGGCTGACTGCTTTGCTGCCCTTGCTGTCTGAAGAGAATTACAGTTAGGCCAGGCTGGTCACTCTTCCCTGCCTGGCCACACCCGACCCCAAACCTGGTATGAGCACACAGGTAGTTGTCAACCTCCAAGCTGAGAGCAGCTCTGAGGCTCTGTGCCAACTCCCAGCCCTCAGGGCAGCTTCTCACCCAGTCTCTCTCCCTTGGTTCCCTTCACACTCGGATAGCTAGGGTCATGAATCTAGAGCCATTCTAGGGAATGTTCTCTCTCTGACCCCACCTGTTCTCTGGGCCCCTACTAAAGCAGGATGATTCAGGCTGCAGGCCAAGTCCTGTGTCCTCATCAAAGGCAACATCTGTCCCCTCCAAGAAGATAACCCTGGAGGGAGGGGGAGAAAAGGCACAAGGGAGAAACCCTAATCTTGCCTGGGCCTTCACCCCACATTCCACTGCAGGCATTGATGGGGTCTGGGGCCAGAGAGCCGCAGAGGCCCACACTTGCCCAGGCCCCACAAAGTCTTCACACCTCCAAGCCCCCACATCAGAGAGCCCCTCCTGGGCTTACCCAGCTACCTGGGCCACTGCTGCTGCCAAGCGGCCTTCTTTTATTCATGCGTTGTTTTATTGCTGGCAACTGCTGCTGCTTGCCGCTGTTGGAGGCGTTCCTGCCAAATCCATCCCAACATCTTGGCCTGGCATCAGGGCGGCATGCTAATGTGGAAATTTAAAGAGCTGCTCTCGGCTTTAAATCGGAATTTTAAATGAGCAGCAGTGCTCCGAGGGGACCCAGGAAGAATCGAACAGTATCTGATTCACCCTTCTTCCCCCCACACACTCAGCACCACCCCGAGTTCCTCCTACTGCTCCCTTTGGTTTGGGATGGTGGCCTGAGACACATGAAGCAGCAGTGGAGCAGGGGGAACCAGGACAAAGGAACTGGTGCAAGCCAGGGTTATCTAGACCAGTAGGGAGGGGGTCTCTCACCCAGGACCAAGGAGGGACCCACTGACTGCTGTCATCGGCAGGGGAGCAGGTCTGGGGGTGCTGAAGCTGCGGACACGTTACTTCCCATTGTACCCAGAAACAGAAAGAGAGAAGGTGGAATTCCACAAAGACACCCACACAGCACATGCCTAACCCACACTGGGCTGTGTGCACACATCAGCATGTGGGGACTGGCGTGTGCGAGCTGGGAGCCCCATGGCACACAGCCACTTGAGCTGGCAGATCATCGTGCACAAGGGGCATTAGTTCCATGCAAGGCAGTCTTGCTTCCATTTCTGAGTCACTGTCCTAATGCAGGGTAAGTTGGCTCCTGCACATTGCTAGCTGGACTGCACCCTTGGGTTTTCCATGCCTCCCAATGTTCCAGCTCCTGGCAGCTACTCTGAGTCAGCTGGGAAGATGGGGCCCAGAATAGGAGCAGGGGATATCTGGGGTCATGCTTTGTACCTGTCCTGGCCACAGTATGGTGAATTCTCTGGTGACCCCTGCAAGGGGTGCTGGGCACAGCCTATGGCTCTCTGTAACCTCCTTTCCTCACTTGTCTCCATTCAAGAGACAGGTGGCCCCTCGCTATCAGAAAACAGAGCCTACTCTCCAGGAGGCAGGCATGATGCCTGCTTCAGCACACTATTTCCCAATCGTCTTAGTTGACAGCAGCTTCAAGAATCTGAACAGCTTGTCTCCACTGGAAGGCATCATGGCAAGCTGCACAGTGACCTCAACCTGACCCTGGGCTGCCAGGCCAAGGGATGCTACCGGACCTTCCCTGAGATTCTTCCTGTCTCAAAGAAGTAGGCGGCCCCTCAGGGGTTTGAGTGGCTGCCAGCCAAAAGGCTTGGGGCAGGCCTGGGGCATGCAGCTGGCACCTGCCCACCGGATCCCCAAGGAGCTCCGTCCTCCCCCACTCCTATGGCCCCCTTCAGATGGTGCCCGGGCTGCAGAGAGACAGAGCTCACCACTCCTCGTTCTCAGAGAAAACTCCCAGAGAAAACACTTGCCATCTCCCTTTCTGATACACTGTTACCCCAGGACCCTCTACTGCAGATCCTGAAGACACCAGGCAACTGTCCCAGGCAGAACCAAGACCTCAGAGTAGGGGGACCTAGGGCAGGGGACCTGAGAGGTGAGGCATGGGCTGTAGGCCTGGGGGAAGTTGTCAAGGTCCAGGAATAGATGAGGAAGCAGAACTGTGTGAGTGAAACAGTACTGGAAACAAGAAGGGCAGGGGCTGAATGACTCTGCCTCTCCTCTAATTAGCAACATGCAAATAATATGCAAATAGTACCCTCTTTGTTTGGAAGACCACAGGCCTGTGCTTTTTGGAAGTGGATTGCAAATGGACCTGTAGACAGCATCTCTGGCACCCCTAGACGTGGGACACCCAGGCTTAGGAGAGAAGAGAGTGTGGCCATCTGGCCCCGGCTTATCCTCTGAATGAACTACCTTCTGTGGACCTCAGTTTTTCTGTGTGAAACAGAAGACCATACTGGATGGTACTAAGGCTTCTTTCAGCACTGGCATCCTGAGGTTCTGTGATCCACAGCCCAGGTCTATTCTGGGGTGGAGGCCAAGGCCCTCTTGCCCCTGCCACCCTCCATGCCTCCATATACTTGCCATTCCAGGCTTGGGCAGTTTCCTGAAGGTAGTGCTTTTTCCCTCCCCACACCTTTACCCAGTTTCCTGTAACTAGAATGCCCACCCTGATTTAGACCCTGGTGGTATTTCAAGCTCAGCCAGGTGATCCAGAATAACCTCCCCTTCTGAAGATTCTATTTTTGTTTTCAATCGTTTGTTACAGGATCTTGCTATGCAGCTCAGACTCACAGTGATCCTCCTGTCTCAGCCTCCTCAGCACTCAGGTTACAGGTGTATACCAACAGGCCCGGTTTTGGTGACTAGCTGGGCACAGGGCTGGCACAGCATGTGGCATCAGAGATCGAACCTAGGTCCTTGCGCTTGCCAGGCAGGTGCTTAGACTACTGAGCAATCTCCCTAGTCCCTCAAGATTCTTAATCACATCTGCAAAGCCCACTTTTGTAGATAACATGCACAAGTCCTGAGGAATCACAGGACATGGACAAATTTGGATTTATTGTCAACTGAACTCAGGACCTCACACTTCCAGGCAGCCTCTGTACTCCTCTCCCCCTGCCCCCTCTTTTTTTGGTGGAGTTGGGGATTGAACTCAGGACCTTGCACTTGTCAGGGAAGTGCTTATTCCACTGAGCCATCTCCTGGCCCCCGTCCCCTCCCTTTTTGAAACAGGGTCTTGCTTTGTAGTTCAGGCTGGCCTTGAGCTCACTTTGTAGCCCAGGCTGGTCTTGAGCTCACAATGATCCTCCTGCCTCAGCCTCTGGAGTACTTGGATTGCAAGTGTGTGCCATCACACCTGGCTGGACAGATCTTTTAAGAGTATGATCAGACTACCAAAAGAAGCCATGACGTTTTAAAATTTACCACAGCTGTTACCATATGGCAAATATGGGAGTACTTTTTTCTCATCTTATTTGCATCTTACCATAACCTGGAAAGGTAGACAGGAATGTTTCTGTCCTCCAGATGAGGAAGACAAGGCTCTGGGAGACTGAATTAACCACTCAAGATCACATAGCCGGGAGATGACAGAGCTGAAAACCAGGTGAGCTTGGCTCCAGAACCTGGCAGTGTTTTTCTTCACCAACAGCCTCTGAACCTACCCCAGCCCCTGGCACTGAGCTCCTGCCCGAGTGGACATGCAGCAATGGGCAGGTGGGGGGATAGACGAGGACCAGGCTCAGCCTCCAAAGATACTGACTCAAGCTTTCTTTTGCCAAAGCCCCCTGATCACCTCTCTCTCTAATCCCCTCCACCTCTGACCCTTTTCTCAAAAGCTTGGAATCCTCCCTAATTTTCAGGCCCTGCCAGCTACTGATGCCCAGAAGGGTGGCACGGTGCCTAGACTTCAGAGAGGAGCTAGCAGATTACGGAAGCAGAGGGACCTCTGGAAGTCACCTCTCCCAGCCCTCTGCCCACATCCAGGCCTGCTCACAAGGACAGGAACTGACAGGGTCAGGTCAGTGCTCAGAAGGGCGAGGCGGCCACTTCTGCCTTCAGTCCCTTTGTCCAGCCGCACTTCTCGCAATATCTACATGGGGAAGTCCCCGCTCAGCTCTAAAACTTCCAGGCAAGCACAACTGGGTCAGGGGTCCAGGCTCTGGGACCCTGTCCTGGAGTCTGCAAAAAGTAAAATGAGATTTTTGGCTAAGTCTTTTCACCTCTCTGGCTCTCTAATTCTTCATGTTTTAAGTGGGATGAGTGAGAACGCCTGCCTCCAAGGGCTGTTGGGGTAGGAGCAACAGAACAGAGCCCAGGAAAGCAGCGTCCAACCCACGACTTGGAGTGGCAGGTGCTGCAGGGATATTCTGTAACAGCCCTTCAGCCCTCCAGCCAAATCCCTCCATCCTGGATAGCACCGGCTCCTGCTCACCTCCGCCAGTCTGGTCTGCCTTGCGCGCTAGACTGTGAACTCTTCTTGGCAGGATCTTGTTCATTTTTAATCACCGCCCGTTCCCCTCCCCAGCGTCTCTCCCGCGCTTGGGCATGCAGGCCAATATGCGCTCGATAAATGAACGAGCGAGGGCGGGAGTCAGACCCCAGGCCCCGCGCGCCCTCCTCGTTAGGGCACCCCCAAACACCGGCGCGGGCAGCGACCGCTGCTGCGGCGGCGGGAAAGGAGGCGCTGCGGCTTTAAGATTCCTCCCCGGCGTCCGGTTGCCAAGGCGCGGTTGCCAGGGGTTGCGCGGGGCGGCGCCCGGGCCTCGCCGCTTCCGCCGCCGCCGCCGCCGCCGCCGCCGCCGCCCGGCCGCGGGCTCGGCTGCTCCGGGCCGTCTGGCGGACTTGGCACCGGCCCCCGCTCCTGGTGCCCCCGCGGTGCGTGGCAGGCTGCGGCTTCATTATCCTGATTGATTCCTCCTGCTCCCCGACGCCGAGGGGCCCCGGCCGAGCAGGGGCGGAGGCGGCGTCCGCGGCCCTGCCCTGGAGCACGCGCAGGCCCGGGTGCAGAACGAGCGAGCGTGGGGACCGGCTGGCAACCCCGGGGGGCGCGAGCCTGGCAGACCGGAAAAGGTGACATCTCCGAGACGCAGCGGTCCCGGCCGAGGCAGCCTCCGTGGGCATCTTCGGGACAGTTCCGGGGGACGGGGGGCATCGGGCCGCAGGGATCTGAGCTCAGAGGGAGGCCAGGGACTTGGATGAGCTGGAGGAGGAGCCCCCGGCCTAAGCAGGGGTCCCCCCACCCCAAAGCACTGGTGCTGGCATCTGGCCTGTGACCCACACTTCACCTTTCCGAGCCTTGGTGCGTTCATCTGCCAAATGGGCTGCAGGCCCTGTCTCGTCTGGGGCTCCGTGGACTAACAGCTGACGTGTGGCTATCAGGACCCTCCCTAAGTGAGCTGAGGGGCTGCCCTCAGCCCTGTGCTGTTCTGGGGGATCCAGAAGGAGAAGGGGCATCTCCTCTGTATGTTAGGGCCCCAGCCCAAGCTGCCACCTGTCAAGATAGGAGGGCCAAACTGCTGTGGTCTCCCGCATAGTGCAGCATGGATTTCCTGTCTACGTGCACCGGGCACGGTCCCCCTCCCCACCCTGCGGCTGCCCCTCCCTGCCTGCTCTGCCATGGCACCCGGACAGCTCCCCCAGGCCTCAGCCCTGTGCTGTCCTAGGCCAGGTCATGGCCCATTTGAGCAACTCCCAAGTTTAGCTTCCCTCAGCCCCGAGAAAGAGGAAGATGGCAGAGGACTTCAGGCCGCTCCCCCCAACCCGTGGCTGCACCTGACTCAGGTCATCCCTGCGCTCCACGTGCACCTCTGGACCTATTTCCTCTTCTGCCAGTTCATTTATTCTTCCAAGCTATGTGGGCACGTGGTACCCCCAGCAACATAAATGGGGTGTGGAGAGCTCTACTGTGAGCTCCACCGCCCTAAAGGAGGGCAGCCAGGTGCACACAACATCTGTAGAATGAGGGCGCCTGCTGCAGGGGGGCCCCAGGTTCTAGAAGCGCCATGCCACTGCCTCCCCTCCTTTCCCAACGTGGCATTCTTGCCCCGGACTTCTCAGCCAGAGTTGAATTAACTTTCCTATGGAAAAGAAGACAGATCCCAGAATGTGAGTCGGGGGCCTTTGTTAATGCCCTTTGGACAGGACTACCTGTTTGTACAATAACCATACATTATTTTTATGTTCATCACAATAGAAACATCCTAGTTTGAGAAGATGCCAGGGAGAGGTGTTTTCCTGTGGTGAGCAGAGGCGTGGATAGGGACCTGCCAGGCTGCACAGGACCATTGGCCAAGGTGGCCCTGTGTGCAGCTGCCTCAGTCTCCCCATCGGCCGTCCCCAGCTGGCTGCCCTGTCCTCAGCCCCTCAGTGCCACTTCCTATTAATATCAGCCACGTGGTCCCCTCCCCGTGGCGTCTCCAGGCAGAACAGGAAACCACAGCCGCCTAGTGGCTGCCAGGGAGGCTGGCAGGAAGGGGCATCTCCACCAGACGTCTCCTGGGAAACGGCAAGCTCCCCAGAGAAGGGACATTTGCAAATAAAACTCATGCCGGCGTTGTGCTTCGTGTGTGCGTGCGCGCGCGCGCGCGCGCGCGCGCGTCGGGTGGGAGAGAGTTCAGAAACCTCCTGAGGACTCGTGCCCTATCTCCTCAGGGAAGCCTTTCTCAGGCTCTCTTGCCTCTCCCTTCTGGCTCAGCTCCCCTGGGACTGGAGGGTGGCCTTCATTTAGGTGCAGGTGGGGCAGAGCCCTGGGCCCTTATAAAGGGAGGGTGCCCGATGCCATCACCCCATCACTGCCTGCGGACTCCCCTACATGCCCCACCATCCTGCCCTGGGATGAGCACAGGGCTCCTTGCGTGACCTTGATTGTGGCTTGGCTCCCAGTGGCCTTTGCTTCTTGGTATTTGAGAGTCAGGCCCACCAGGGAGGTCCAGAGGCTGCAGAGGTCTCTGAGGCCAAGGCCTGTAGCTCCCTCTTGCTGTCTGGGGCCACCTGCCTGCTGTGTCCCTTCTGTGGCTGTCCCCCTTTCTCAAAGGACCCTGTTCCCCCAGTGTCCCAAACCTCACTGAGGGAGCAGCCACCACAACTCCTGGAAAACAGGAGCAGGTGATGTCCCTGGCCCTCTCCTCCCCTGCACCCACTCCCGTTGCTGTCCTTTTTTCTTGCAGAACCGGGAATTGAACTGAGGCCCTTGCGCTTTCCAGGGAAGCGCATAATTCCACTGAGCCATCTCCCTGGCCCTTGTCCTTTTTTCTTGAGGGACCAAGCCCAGTCCACTGTCAGCCAGCCCGGCCTCCCCACTAAAGTTCACCAGTGGGAAGAGGGTGAGAAGAAGAACTGAGATGTGTTCTGTACATGCACTGTCTCTCCACAGAGGATGTCATCAGGAGGGACTGCCAGCATGGGTAACAGAAAAACATTTCTTGTTTTTATTTTTATGGTACCAGGGATTGAACTCGGGACTATGTGCTTGCCAGGCAGGTGCTTATGTCACTGAGCTATCTCCCCAGCCCAAAAATATATTTTTTGAGACAGGGCCTCTCTATGTAGCTCAGACTGACCTTGAATTCACTATATAGTCCTGGTGGCCTCAGACTCATGGAGATCCTCCTGCCCCAGCCTCCCAAGTGCTGGGATTACAGGTATGTGCCACCACACCCAGTTAAAAATATTTTTGAATAAGACACTCAAAATGGGGGGGGGGAGCTATGGAATTCCCAGACAGAGGTCAGAGGGGCCCAAGGAAAAACAAGTGGCTCTGATCCATTTGCGGTGCCCTCTCCCTTGGTCTCAGCACCTAGAAACCCCTCCCTCCTTCCTCAGGGTAAGGCAGTATGAGGGAGCTCTCCATGGCTACAGCCGCAGCAGTCTTTGGGGGAGCTCTGAGCAGGTAGGTAGGGACCCAGGGCCAGACCTCCAGGTGCCCTGTGAGAAGAAAGCTCAGGCAGCAGTGCCCTCATCTGCCCTCTGGCAGGGCCTGAGGGTGTGGTGATGTGGACCTTTGTCACCTTCATCAGAACCTGCTGTGTCCCAGGCCACAGACTCTGTCCCTACCACGGCCATGAACCACAGAGCTCTCCTCCTGTTCTCACAGAGAATGAAACTGAGATGAGCCATTATATAACTTGGCCAAGGTCACACAGCTTGTCAGGAGCAGAGCCAGGCTCCCAGCCCAGGCCTGGCAGCCTCCAGTGGGTTCACCCCTCTGCCAGCAAGTCCTCCTCTCAGAAAAGCAAGTCTGGAGTTGGGGTTTCAGTCAAAGCTATTAGGGTCCCCAGAGGCGAATGTAGTATTGTCATCTGCCCTCCTCCTCCTCACCCATTTGCCAGGCGAGTCGCAGGTGAGCCCCCTGCTATGGCCCTGGCCCCAGCTCCAGGTGCCAGCTCAAGTCTGCCTGGCTCCCCACCTCTGCCTGGGGCCCCCAAGGTGGCTCTGAGGTCACCCCACACCCCAGCGCCTGCTTTCTGCACCTCCACATCTCTGAATGTGTAGGGAAAGCAGGACAGTAGAGGTCACTTGAAGGTTGGGGGGTCTGGTTATAGGCCAAGGATTGGGGGGCCTGGTTGTCTCCCTCCACCCTAAAGAACCCTTCCCCACACCACCCCCTCACCACCAGAGACAGCCCAAGCTTTGCTTAGTTAATGAAATACAAAAGAAGGAATCAGGGCTGGGGGCGGCTCCAGAGCCCTGGAAAGCGAGGGAGAGAGGAAAAGTTGGGTCTCTTCCAAAGAGTTAATGTTCCACAGTATGATCGATTAGGTGTCAGATGTAATTTCAAACCAATACAAGATGAATGGCATAATTTTCCCTCTCTCATTTTAGACAGAATTAAGAATCCATTAGCTAACACAAATTTTTGGCAAGTTTAATAGGAGCTCAAATCTACATTCGGAGGAAACGCTCCCCAAAGCCTGTTTCAGGCTTTCACCTCTGAGGCCTCCTGCCTCCAGCATCCTGGGCTCCATCCCATCCCCATGGCAGCCCAGCCGGTCCCCAGCCCCCACCCCTGCCCCCAGAAGTGGCCTGACCCCTTCACAGAGGGAGACAGCTGCCCACCATTGGCCTCCGCGGGGGTGGGGTGGGGGGGGGGTGGGGGTGGGGGAGGGCCACCATGCTCCCAGGAAGTGTGGGTGAGGAGGTGGCCAAGGTGACTCTGGGCCCCAGAGGACCCTGGGGAGAGCTAAGGGGCACCAGAAAAGTTGTCTCTGTTCCCAATACGCATTACCCAATTCACAGGGGGACAGCAGCCCTAGGCTCTACTTCGGTCTGTGGGCCACTGTGAGAGGTAGGAAGATCTGCAGCCGCCCAGCAGCACTCTGAGGAGACTGAGGCTGGGAGAGGCTGGTTGGAGTCGGCTAACCAAGAGGGTCCTAACCTCAATGGCCTTAAGACACTAACTTCCATGCCTCGGTGTCTGAATCTGTTAAAGGGAAAAGCTCCTAGCTCAGCTCATCCAGATCCTCTATTTTCTCAGAGAACTTAATATCTTTAGGACCCTCCCCACCGGTTTGTTTTTTTTTTTTTTTTGGTGGAATTGGGGATTGAACCCAGGCCCTTGCGCTTGCCAGGGAAGTGCTTATTCCACTGAGCCATCTCCCTGGTCCCAAGGACCTCCCTTTAAGAGTAATACAACTGGATGTTGTGGCACACACCTGTAATCCCAGCACTCAGGAGGCTGAGGCAGGAGGATTGCTGCAATCAAGTCGAGGCCAGCCTGGACTACATAACAAGATCTTGTCTCCCCCCCAAAAAAATATTTAAAAAGTGAAGACAGGGCCAGGGAGATAACTCAGTAGAATAAGCGCTTGCCTGCCAAGCACAAGGGCCTGAGTTCAATCCCAGGTTCTGAAAAAAAATGAAGAAAGTGCTCATGACCACCAAAGTAGAGAAACCTAGTGTTTACTCTGTGCAAGCAGGTAGGGGGATGAGGTGTAGACACAGCCCTGCCCCAAGAGGTAGGAGAGGCCGGGGTAGTAAGTGTGGAGTGTGGCTACAGACCCTTCCCAAAAGTTCCCTCGTGTCCCGTGTGGGAGTCAAGTCTTTGCAGGAGGTAAACTCCAGGGCAGCTCCCAACAGCCTGGTCAGAAGCTGCCATAGCCCAGCTGGGTGCGGGTGGACGGATGGGTGGACAGGGGGACAGGCGGGCGGGTGGATGGTGTGGTGCGGAGGAGGCTTGCTAGGGTCCTGATGCACGAGCAGGAGCTTGCCAGGTGAGAAGCAGCAGCAGGGACCGGATGGCCAAGGCCATGGAAGGTCTCCGCACAGGCCAGTGAGTGAGTCACTGCCTGTGGAGCTGGCGGAAGACTCGGGGAGGGGAGCTGGAAGGCCCTCGTGCCACCTGACTCCCGCGACTGGCATGTGTGCTCTGCAGGCTATGACGGCTTTGTCACCAGGTGATTCGAGGTGCAGGGCTAGGATGTGGCTTGGTGGGAGACTGTGCCAGCATGAGCCAGGCCCCAGGTGTGATCCCCGTCACCACAAATAGCAACAGACACAGCCAGCCACTCCCTGTGTGGGGCAGTAGCCAGGGGAAGCAGGCACTGTTGCTCCATTTTTCAGATGAGTCACCCAAGGCTCTTGTAACTTGGCTCCAAGAGATGGAGACAGAGCCAAGATCTGACAGTGCCAGGGCTCGCTGTGTTCTGGTAGGCATCAGGAACTTGGGAGGAATTCTCAGCAGTTTTGCAGAAAGAATTCTGCCAGGGCACAGAGGTCGGGTAAGAGTAGGGTGAGAACAGGGACAGGGAGGCAGCAGGAATCCTCAGCTGTGGTCCAGGCAAAAGTTGTCATGGCACACCCATGTGGTCTCACCACCCAGGAGGCCGAGGCAGGAGGATTGCTGGGAGTTCGAGGCCAGACTGGCCTATGTGAGTGACTTTGCAGCCAGCCTAGACTACAGAGTGAGACGCAGTCTCAGAAAATAAACAAACAAGGGGCCAGCCAGCTAGCTCAGCAGATTAAAGTACCTGCCTAGGCAGGTGCAGGGGAGGGGGGCTCGATCCCCAACCTTTGGTCCCGGCCCCACCCCTGGAGAGGGCCATTGAGACTAGGCGTGGTGGTGCACGCCTGTAATCCCAGAGCTTGGGAGACTGAAAATAGGATCACTGAGTCTGCTATATGTAGTGAGACCCTGTGGACCCTGTACTAAATACATAATGAAAAACAAAATATGGGGCTGGCTAATGGCTCAGTGGAATAGGTGCTTCCCTGGCAAGTGCAAGGGCCTGAGTTCAATCCCCAGTTCCGACAAGAAAAACAAAATAAATAAACAGACAAATGTCCTGGGCTATATATGCAGCCATCCCTGTGTTTTAGCTCAGCAAAAGGGCCCTGAGGGAGGGGGAGGGGCTGGCTGTGAGCAGCTGCTGCTAGATGATGGGAAGACACTGGGCTCTGGCCTGGGGCCTCCTGGTCGTGAGCCCCTCGTGCCTCCTCGCGCCCTTCCTGGGTTTCTTGCCTCAGCCTTCCTGCTGCCCCTCCTTGTCCTCTGGGTGGAGCCGCACACCACCCCTGTCACCGGCTGCTGTAGGGTGTGGCGGTGCCCAGGGAGGCTCGGGCAGGAGAGGCAGGAAGGGTTCTGCCCCGGCAGGTGAGTGGGACCCTGTTTCCGAATTAGAAACACATGCAGTCCAAAACCGGGCCCCAGAAATGAGCAAGCACTTCTCAGATGAGACGGACATGGCCAGTGAATACATGCTGAAAAGCCTTCAGCGCCCCTCATCATCCAGCAGATGGGACCAAGGCAATGTGGAGCGTCCTTCTGACCCGGAAAGAGCGGCTGTCACAGAATCAACCCTAGGGCCGGTGAGGCAGCTCAGTGGGCTAAGCACCTGCACAGGCAAGCGCAGAAACCAGGGTTCGATCCCTGGCACCACATGCCACACCAGCCCTGCCCCCAGGCACGCGGAGCAGGCCACCAAAACTGGGTGAGGTGGCACATGCCTGTCATCCCAGGGCTGGCATAGCTGGAAACAGGAGGAGCACTAGCAGTCCAAATTGAGTAGTGAGACCCTATACCAAATGAAAAAAAAAAACAAAAAAAACCGGTAACAAGTTCTGGTGGTGCTGTGGGGGGGAAGGAAGCCTCCACCACTGTTTCTGGGGAGTCTAGACTAGCACAACCACTGTGGAGATTGCTCGAGAAACTAGATCTAGGGCCAGGGAGACAGCTCAGTAGAATAAGCATTTACCTGGCAAGCACAGGCTTCTGAGTTCAATCCCCAGTACTGCAAAAAAGAAAGAACGAAGAAAGAAAGAAAGAAAGAAAGAAAGAAAGAAAGAAAGAAAGAAAGAAAGAAAGAAAGAGGAAAGAAAGAAAAAAATGAAACTAGAGCTAGAGGTCCCAGATATTCCTCCTCTTGGTATCTTCCAGAATTAAATACATCATCCCACAGTGGTAGAAACACCCATGTTTACAGAAGCACAGTTTGTCATAGCTAAATCTTGGAAACACGCCCATCAACTGAGGAATGGATAAAGAAGATGCAGGGATTTTTAATAATGTAATGGAATACTACTCAGTCATAAAGAAGGATAAGCCTGACCATATTCCTAGCGAAATGGACACAACTTGAGTCCATGCTTTTAAGAAAACATGAGAAAAGAATTGTAAACAGATGGGTGGATGGGGACCAGGGAGATGGCTCAGTGGAATAAGTGCTTCCCGGCAAGCGCAAGGGCCTGAGTTCAATCCCCAGTTCTGCAAAAAAAAAAAAAAAAAACAAGCCAGGCATGGTAGCGCATGCCTGTAATCCCAGCACTCGGGAGGCTGAGGCAAGAGGATTATTGTGAGTTCGAGACCAGCCTGAGCTACAAAGTGAGCTTAAGGCCAGCCTGAACTGCATAGTGAGACCCTGTCTCAAAAAGACAAAAAAAAAAAAAAAAAAAAGAAAAAGAAAAAAAACTGCAAATGGGTGGATGGATGGTTGGAACAGGTAAGTAAAGTCAGAGGGCAGGTGTAGCTCAGTGCAAAGGCCTGGGGGTCAGTCCTCAGTACTGCAACTGGAAGGCGGGAGGCGACAAAAGGCTCCTACTCAGCCTCACTGGGCGGCCCAGTGCACTCTGCTGCCCCAGCTCAGGGAGGCTTGCTGGTTCCTGGGGTTGGGGGAAGACAGCTGCGGCTTGCCTGCAAAGTAAGGCTGTGCCTCAGGTGGGGAGGGGTGCCGAGGCAGGTCAGTCCTTCCTCATCATTGTGTGGGGTCAGCCCAAAGGTGCCAGAGTGAGGGAGAGAACCTGGGGAGGAAGCTGCACAGGGAAAAGGGCCTTGAGGGGGAGAAATTCTGGCATGGTGGGCTTGGCAGTAGGCCCGTCACCAGCACTCTGGAGGCTGTGAGTTCAAGGCCAGCCTGGGCTACAGAGCAAAAACCTAAATAAATAAATAAATAAATACTAACTTCTGCTTTGGAAGCAGGGGGAAGCCTCAGAGAGCTCAAGACTCCTGGGCCCACCGCGGAGGCGGCCCAGGCAGGGCACCCTGCACAAGGGCCAGCTCCACACAGGCCAGGGCCAGGGAGACAGATGTGCCCCATCACTTGTCAGGTTCACGTTGGAAGAGAGGGGGCTGTGGGGAGTCCACAGGAGGGTGGCCTGGATGGAAGGGTGAGGTTGCCTGTGCTCCCAGGACTGGGGCTGAATGCAGGCCTTGCGTTTACTGTCGAGCCACATTCTTAGCTCCTTACTGTTATTTTTGAAATGGCTTTTAAGTGCCATCCTTTAAAACAATGACTTCTCTGATCCTTACTTAAAATGGATAAACACAGGCCCTGCGTGGCAGAGGTACCTACAACCTCAACTGTCCAGGAGGCAGGGGGAATCTCAAGTTCAAGGACAGCCTGAATTACTTAGACTGTCTCAAAATAAGGTTGTGTTTTTTGTTTGTTTGTTTGTTTGTTTGTTTGCAGAACCAGGGATTGAACTCAGGCCTTTGTGCTTGCCAGGGAAGCACTTATTGTACTGAGCCATCTCTCCAGCCCTGGGTGGTGTTTTTCTCTTTAGACATGGTCTCACTATGTAGTCCAGGCTGGCCTTGAACTCATAGCAGTCTTCCTGCCTCAGCCTCCAAATACTAGTATTACAGGTATGTGTCACCACGCTAAGCTTCTGTCTCAAAATTTAAAAAAAAAACAGAACAGAGTCCCTGTGTTTGCCTAAGCAGGTGCTTTAGTCTGCTGGGCTATCTCGCTGGAGGAGCCCCTAGACAGTATTTTTTGATGTAGCAGCCAGTGAGTCTGTCTTTCTTTCCTTCTTTCTTTTCTCTCTCTCTCTCTCTCTCTCTCTCTCTCTCTCTCTCTCTCTCTCTCTCTCTCTCTCTCACTCTCTCTCTCTCTCTCTCTTCTTTTTTGTCTTTTTATGACAGGGTATCACTATGCATTTCACTTTGGCCTTGAACTCATGGACATCTTCCTGCCTCAGCCTCCCATATGCTGGGATTACAAGCATGTGTCACCAGGCCCGGCCTTGGGACTGTGGTTTGATCCCCAGCCCCACATTGCTGCTTCCCCAGGGCAGGTTGAGTTGGCCACAGAGCCTGGGCACAGTGGTACATGCCTGTGACCCCAGTGCTGGGGAGGCTGAAACAGGAGGATCACTATGAGTCTGAGCTGCATAGTGAAACCCTGTAACAACCAGAGGCATTAAATAAAAAGGAGGAGAAAGAGGAGGAGGGCTGGGGAAATAGCTTAGCAGCATAAGCACCTGCCTGGCAAGTGCAAGGTTCCAGTTCAATTCCCTGTATAGCAAATAAATAAATAAAACTCACATCATGTAAAAAATACTATGTAGAGGCCCCGAAGGGCAGGGACTGTGTCCAGGTCCCTGGACAGAGGGAAGGGCAGGCATGGCATGCCACTCAGGTTTTGGACTTATTCGTTTTTGTGTTTTTGAGACAAGCAGCCCAGGCTGGTTTTGAACTCACAACAGTCCTCCCTCTTCAGCCTCCTGAGTGCTGGAATTACAGGAGCACACCACCATATCCCTGGTGACTCTATCCCTTTAATCACTGGATTGCACAACCTCTCTGAGCCTCAGTTTCCCCAGTCTGATGGAAATGGGTGTGAGACCACATAGAGCCAGGGGAGGGTGAAGAAGGGCAGCATTGCGAGCCCCAGATCCTGGGCCTCAAGTGGTGCTCTGATCCTGGGTGGGGCAGGGGCAGGAGGGCAGGCCTCCCACCTCAGAGCCCATCCTTTCCACATGGAAGAGGCACCAGGAAGGCTTTAATCAGCACCTGAGATGCCGGGTTAAAGTGATGATTTGAAAGGTGTATTGTTCAATTACTTGTAACAAAAAGATTTATCATCAAGTAAATATAATTAGGAGCTGCCGCAGACGGGTCTCCTGAGAGGAAGAAAGGGAGGTGAGACTGAGCCCCGCACTCTGCGAGGAGACAGAGCACTTGTCCAGCCCAGCGTCCAACACATTCACACCAGGCTGGACTGGAGACTGGCACAGGATGACACTGTGGCCCCTCCCCTCAGAGAGTCCATGCCAGGAGGGAGGCAGGAGAAATGCACAACCCTGGGGTGTGGTGGTGTATGCCTGTCATCCCAGCAGTAGGCAGTCTGAGGTGGGGGATCCCTGCAAGCCAGCCTGAGCTACACAGGGAGACCCTGTCTCAAAGACAAAGACAAAAAGAAAAAGAAAAAGGAAAAGGAAAAACCTCAAACAAAACAAAATTCTCTTTGGGTAGTGGAGGTGGGTGGCAGAGTGAAGGCTGAGACGTGGACCTGGAGGATGGAAATGAGCCCACCAGGAGGGGGATCTGATGGTCCCAGAAGAGGGCCAGGCCTGGCTCCTGGTGGGAAGGCTTCTGTGGGAGAGAAGAGCCAGGAGGTGGCCAGGAGAGCTGGGGTGCAGAAGGCAACCCTGAAGGGAGGCTGGGCCACTGCCAGGCCTGCCCTGGGAGGAACCACTGCCATCGCAGTGCTCTGCACCTGGGGTCTGGGCTGTGGCAGCAGAAGGCTCTGTCGGCCACGCTGTGGACACCACCAAGGAGTCTTCAGCAGAGCAGAGCAACCAAGGCCAGGCCGGGCGGTACCACATGGCTCAGCTGGAGACACTGCCATGCAGACGGAGCACCTGGGAACCCCGTTCCATAGTCCCCTCTGTGCTCTTCCAGTCCTCTTGCTCCCCTTGGGACCAGGTTCTGCAGGGCTCTGGTTTGGAGAAAATTCTTTTTAAATTTTTTTTAGTGTCAATCATCTTTATGGAGAAAATTAATTACTTTTGGTTTTGGTTTTGTTCTGAGGCAGGTCTTCCTGCTCGTGGCCATCCTCCTTCCTCCACCTCCCAAGGGCTGGGATTACAGATGCCTGCCATGACGAAGCTCCTGACGTTCTACCAAGCACTGAAAGCTTGGTCAGATGGTTTCCTTCCATCCTGCCAATCGCTCTTTCCACTTTAATCATATGATGATAGTGGTGGTCACTAAAGGACAGGCCTCCCGAGCCAGTTCCTTTACTTGAATGGTCAGTTTGATTTGTTTATTTGTGTTTTTTGTTTTGTTCTGCTTTTTGAGATGAGGCCTCACAATGTATCTCAGGCTGGCCTTGAATTCATGGTGATCCTCTTGCTTCAGCCTTCTGAGTGAGGTCATTTAAAATTGCACAGAGAAATGAGCCACCGAGGATCACACAGCCAGTTAGAATCAAAGCTGTGCTGTGGTGGTGCACACTTGTCATCGCAGCACTCCCGGAGGCTGAGGCAGGAGCATCGCCCTGAGTTTGAGGTCTGCCTGGGCTCCAGAGTGGATTCAAGGCCATGGCTAGATGGTGAGGCCTTGTCCTGAAAAAAAAAAAAACGAAGAAGAGTAAGGGCTGGGGAGATAGTTCAGTGGCATAAATTCCTGCCAGGCATGTGCAAGTTCCTGAGTTCAATCCTAGGTGAGAGAGAGAGAGA
>PVKA01007146.1:0-79361 GCA_004027165.1 Ctenomys sociabilis | reverse complement strand
CTTCTTCTTCTTCTTCTTCTTCTTCTTCTTCTTCTTCTTCTTCTTCTTCTTCTTCTTCTTCTTCTTCTTCTTCTTCTTCTTCTTCTTCTTCTTCCTCTTCTTTTATTTAAATAAGTCTGCATAGTACAGACAAAACAAAATACTCACAACCTTTGCCTCCTGACCTCTTTTCCAGTGCTGCTGTGTTATTGACCTCTGTGTTACCAGCCCTTCTTAGCTCAGCAATTTACAGATTATAGGTGCTCAGTAAATATAGGTGGCTAAGTGACAGAATGCCACAGAGAGTATGGTAGGCAGAAAAATGGCCCTCCAAGTGTGTGTGTGTTCCAAGTCCCAGAATATATGAATATATTTCTTTATATGTCAAAGGGGACTTTACAGATACAATTAAATTAGGAATTTTGAGCTGGAGAGATTATCTTGGATTATCTGAGTGGATCCTAGATGTAATCACAAGGTTTTTGTGGCAGGGAAACAGGAAAGTTGGAGTCAGAAGATGTGACAAGGGAAATAGAAATAAAAGCAGCACAATTGTTGGCTGGGGCCATAAGCCACAGCATGTATGTGGCCTTCAGGAGCTAAAAAAACAAAAAAATAGATTCAGTCCCAGAGCCTACAAAAGGAAAGCAGCCTTGCAGACCCTTGGATTTCAGTACAGTGACACCTATTCTAGACTCCCACCTTCTGCACTGGTAAGATAATCAATTTGCCTTGTTTTAAGCCACTAAATTTGGTAGCTTCTCACAGCAGCATAGACATCTTACCCAGGGAGTTTATTTCAATACCAGATAGTATAAGGACCATAAGACTCTGACGAGGCATCACATGGCAGGTGCCATAAGAGAAGAATGAATTGCTGTCAGCTCCACACTGAGAGCTTTAGAGAAGATTCCATCCTATACCAATTCCCAGGTCAGGGAATGGAGCCTGAAAAACTCCTTCCATCCAGCAGAGCAGAAACAGAAACACAGATGCTGCGTGAAACATTCAGACTAGGATGCATCTTCTTCAAAACTAAGAAAGGAGTTGTCCGCTCAGCCAGGGCAGGCCATGCATAGACCTGCCTCACTAATAGGTCCAGTGCGTTCTCCTTGCATCTAAGACTAGAGGAATAGCACCCTGAAGCTGTGCTGGTCACCATCCACGTGGCCATACGGTGCACCTGGGAGCTCCCCAATGAGAGGAAGTGAGGGCAGCTGTCTTCTGTTTCCTACTTTGCAGCTGGAGGTCCCCAAGCAAGGAACATAGAGCTAGTGTTTGGGAACCGCTTGGACAGCTCAGAGTCTGGTGGGGTGTGCTCTGCAACTGCAAGAAGTGCATGGCTGCAGATTGCCCTGGCTCAACCTGCGCCCTCACTGTGGACCTGGGCGCTCCCCACCAGTGTCAGCACCGTGTTTAGAATAGGGATGTGGAGCCAGGACTGCCATCTCTCCAACATCTGGTCAACCATGTCCCTGCAGTCTAGGGAAAAGATAGCTTTGTTCATTGACTTTTTACACTGACTTAAATTTAATGGACCTGAGTTCTGTAGCAGAAAGGTTTAGAATTTTCTCTGTTGAAGTTAACTTCCAATGAATGAAGGAAGTTGGGTGTCCCAGAGCATATTGGATACTTGGGCTAAGCTATTTCATGCTTTTGCGTTTGTTTTCTTTCTTTGCAATTCTAGATAAAGCCAGTTATCTCTTGAATATCTTTTTCAATTTGAAATTGGATATTTCAGTTTGCATACTGTGCAGATGTCATAGCAAACACTATTGAGAGTCTAAGGAATTGAATTTAGGCAAAAAGTCACTTTCTTTTCCAAGTGACAACACCAGTCTCGAGTGAAGCAGCACATGTTAGAGCTGTTGTCTAAAGCAAGACCTCCTAGGACTTCATCTTAGGATTTTGTATAATGGAAATAGTTTATCAGGGAAGTTTTGCTGTTGTTTTTTATTTTAATATAAAGATAAGCCTCTACACTTATGATATCCATATAATATAGTTGAAAGATTATTCTTTTTTTTTTTTTTTTGAGATAGGGTCTTGCTTTATAATGCAGGCTTGTCTCCAGCTCACATTATCTGGCAGTCCTCCTGCCTCAGTCTCCCAAGTGCCGGGATTACAGACGTGTCCAACCATATCTAGCACTGGAAAATTGTTAATACATGAAAAGGCACAATACAACATTATAAAAAATATTGTAATATGGAAAGATAATGGTCATACTTGAGATCTGATGTTGCCTTCACAAAGGCTCACAGCGTTGAAGACCTGGTTGCTGTTGGTGAGAGAGCTGGCTGGCTCCTCGGGCTGTAATTCCTCTGTGAATTAATGAGACAGCTCAAGGTCTGATGGTTTTACTGGGAGCTGATGGGAACAGAAGGGGGAGCTGGCTGAAGGGAGGGCTGGAGGGCTATGGGGCCTCTGCCTCTGCCCCCTCCTTTCTGGCCAGTCTGCTCTCCTCCCTCGCTACGGAGCTGTCCTGAGGTGAGCCTCTTCCTTCTGCTGCATCATTTCTGCCTTGCAGTCACTTCATTGTAGATCGAGCTGACAAACCTTTCTTCATCCAGTTCAGTTTTCTTTTGTATTTTAAAGAAAAAATAAATAGCAAAGTTCCAAAACAATATGATAAGAGAGTAATAATGGTGAATACATTATGTATTGTTACCTTTAAATTAGTCACTCAGAGTACAAGATATAGGCGTTTGATTGTCCAAAAATACTAGCACAAACCTTTCTTTTCAATGAACCAAGAGAAGTTTGTGTTATAACTATCTTAACTTTTAATTATTATTTAATTTTTTTGATACAGTGTCTTGCTGTGGAGCTCAGACTCCTAGTGATCCTCCTGTCTCAGCCTCACCAGTGCTGAAATTACAGGTGTGCACCGCCATACCCAATTTCAGGACAGCATGGCATGCAGTACTGGGAAGTGAACCTGGGTCTTTGCACATGCTAGGCAGGCACTTAGACTGCTGCGCTATCTCCCTAGCCAGCATATTTATGTTTTTTTTCCCCTCTTTTTTTCACATCCTCTTTTTTTCATTCCCCCAATCTAATTTGATTTTCTCATTCAGGTACTAGTTAATGGTGGAAAGAAAGCTGACTGACAGTAATCCCAATTTTCAGTGATAGCAAACAGCTGATGAAATCTCTTCTGAAATACCTTCCTAATTATTTTCCATTCTACTTTCATTTCCCCACACACAAACACCGGATTATTCTTTCTAGACTACAGAACTCATCTATGTCTCCCTAGGAGGAAGTTCTCTTCTATATAGTTCATAAGACCCTCCTCGGTGAACAACTGCCTGCCCGTGGAATCTGGCTGGTGAGTCATACATTTGTTCCCCAAACTTTCATCAGGAATTTCCAGTTCTACATGCATCCAGACAAAGCAAATGTTTTTCCTTCAGGTTCCTCAACTTGTAAGTAGGACCCAAACCCCAAATCTGGAAATAACCGAATGAATGCAAACACAAAACCAAACACAAAACCAAACAAGGGCTGGCCAAATAGCTCAATGGATTAAAGCACCTGCTTAGGCAGACACAGGGGCCAGCGGTTCGATTCCCAGGCCTGGTCTGCCGGCCCAGCCCCAGGGTCATGCTGAGACAGATTGAGATTGGGCGTGGTGGCATGTCTCTGTAATCCCAGCACTTGGGAGGCTGAGGATCACTATGAGTCTGATCTAGTAGTGAGACCCTGAACACCCTGTAGACCCTTCCCTAAAATTAAAAACAAATTCAGAAGGAGAAGCAATTCTTAAGTGGACATAGTTATAAAATAATCATCAATCTGGGAAAGAGTGTAGGCCACTATAAATGTTTACTTTTCAGGAAAAATATTTTACCTACTTTCCTTCCAAACCTGGCTCCTATTCAAGCATTTTCCCTTTTATATAAATACACAGAACCAGAGTATCATCTGTAATTTCTGTTTAACCTGATTTGTTCTAGTGGTACTGAAATTACATCCTTTCCTTCAGTGCAGTAAGAATTAACTGTCTTTGTAGAGAAGCCAAGTTCATTTGCGTTTCTATCTGCTGGTTGCTGGTATTTTGAGGCACATATTAAAGACTTTGCAAAAGGGCGTGGAGTTACTGGTGAGTGAGGACATCAAGTGGCTTCGGCTGCCCAAGTGAGAGTTTTTAACCTGCTTCCTTGTTTTCCTCCAGAGTCCATGGAAGTTTCTGGCCACTAGCTGGGACTGGCATTGATTTAGTGCCCAAAAGGCGAAGCATGGGAAAATAGAAGCAGCTAGTTTACTTAGTCATTCTCAGCACTAGGTTTTATGACTTAGAAAACATTTCCTGGCTTTGACTTCACAGCCTTAGAACATATCAAAAATAGAGAAGGAGGTGAGGATTCAATAATAAGAAAAGCAGAAGGGTAAATTCAGATAGCTTTGGGGTTTATAATTCCTTGTCACATCTTTAATGACTTTAAACATCTAGTTTTTTTGAATGTAATTAATTGTTTGAAAAAAATCTTTTATTTATATTTCATACAGGATCTCACTATGCAGTTCAGTCTCAGAGTGATTCTCCTGTCTCAGCTTCCCCAGTGCTGGGATTACAGGCGTGCACCACCGCGCCCAGTTTCAGTGGCCGGCTCCACACGGGGCTGACATGGCATGTGGCGGCACCGCACGCCTCCCTTCACCCTCTCTCCTCTCCTCCTTTTCAGCCTCTGCTAATCGCTCCCCTGCACTGAGCATGGCTTTCTTTTACCTTCCATATATAAGAGAGACCATGTGGCATGCGGTGCTGGATTTGATCCGTGCACACTGTATGCACGCACTGCACTACCATTGAATAGTAATCACATGTCTGCCATAGTTTCCTTACCCATTTACTTAGTGGTGAACACCTAGGAGATTCTGTATCTTAGCTATTAATGATTAGCCAGGCACTAACCGTGCAAATACAGAAGGATCCTTGACTGCCAATTCTGTTTCCTTTAGCTGAATATTCAGAGAGGGGACAGCCAGACCAAATGGTAGGTCTAATTTAGTTCTTTGAGAAATCTTCATAATTTCTCCACGACAGTTGCACTAATTTACAACTCTATTATCAGTGTATGAAAGCTTCTTTCTCCACATCCATGGCAGTATTTGTTATTTGTTGATGCAGCCATTTTTTGCTGGAGCGATATGATATCACATAGTTTTCATTTGCATTTCTCAGATGACTAACGATGCTGAGCATTTTTTTATATTATTGGCCATTTGTGTTTCTTCTTTTTTTTTCCTGTATTTTAGGGTCTACAGTGTGTTCAGGGTCTCACTACTAGATCAGACTTGTAGCGATTCTCCTGTTTATAGCCTTCCAAGTGCTAGGATTACTGGCACGCCTCTACCATGCCAAACCTCAACTGCTGTCTCTGCATGCCCTGGGAGTGGGGTCGGCACAGCAGGCCCGGGGACTGAACCCCCACCCCTGTGCCTGCTTGCAGGCACTTTAATCTACTGAGCTATTTGGTCAGACTTTGTATTGCTTCTTTAGAGAAGATTCTATTCAGATAATTTGCCTGGTTCTGATTCAGTTACTTTTTTCTTTGTTGTTAAGTTTGAGTTCCTTGGCTTTTTAATCCTTTGCTGGATGAATAATTGGCAAATATTTTCCCTGTTCTGTAGATTTTCTCTTCACTGTTGTTTTCTTTGCTGTGCAGAGGTTTTTTTTTTTTTTTTTTTTTTTTTTTTTTTTTTTTTTTTTTTTTTTTTTTTTTTTTTTTTTTTTTTTTTTTTTTTTTTTTTTTTTTTTTTTTTTTTTTTTTTTTTTTTTTTTTTTTTTTTTTTTTTTTTTTTTTTTTTTTTTTTTTTTTTTTTTTAATTTGATGCAATTGCACTTCTTTTATTTTTGCTTTTGTTTTCTGTGCTTTTGAATCATATCTAAAATGTTATTGCCCATATTACTGTCTGAAAGTATCTTGCCTATCTTAAGTTTTTCTTATTTTAAGAAAATAAAGGGCTGGGGAGATAGCTCAGCAGTTTAAGTGCCTGTCTGGCAAGTGCAAGGACCTGAGTTCGATCTCCACTACTGCATGCCATGCTGGCCCTAGAACCAGCTGTGGTGGTACATACCTGTAATTCTAGCCTTGGGGAGGCTGAGACAGGAGGATCACTACTAGTCTGAACTACACAGTAAGATCCTGTATCAAAATAAATAAATAATTTTTTAAAAAATAGTAAAAATAGATAATATGGAATTTTACTAAACAAAATAATAGGAACTTCAGCAATTATTGTAATATTGCATATTATATACAAATTTGTGTTCACATTACTAGATATAATAAGCATGCAACATTGGTTGAAAAGGGTTATAAAAATTTAAAAGGGAGAGAGAAAGAAATAGAGCATTAACTGCTTCTTTGAATAGGCCAGCAGAAAGCAGCCTATCTTTTCTTACTGAGGTTCAGAGTTTCAGGTTTACATGTAGGTCTTTGACCATTTTGTGTTTATCTTGGTATAAGGTGAGAGAGAGGAGTCAAGTTTCAATTTTCTGCATGGATATTTGCAGTTTTCTTAGCACCACTTATCAGAGACTCTCCTTTCTCCAAATATTTTTTTGTTGTTGTTATTGTTCCTTTGTCAATGATGAGTTGACTGTAGATGCTGGGCTAATCTTAAGGCCTATATTTTATTCCATTGGTCTGTACATCTGTTTTGATGTCAGTACCATGCTGGTTACTATGGCTCTGTAGTATGCCGTAAAATTAGGCATCATGATGATTCCAGCTTTGTTATTTTTGTTCAAAACTGCTTTGGCTATTTATGGTCTTTCATGCTTCATATGAGTTTTTTGGATTTGTTTTTCTACTTAAGGATATTATTGGTGGTGTGGTGGATATTATGTTGAATATTTAAATTACTTTGGGTAGTATAGGTATTTTATCACTATGAATTATTCTAATCCAGGAACATAGGAAGAACATTTTTTGGTGTTTTTTTTATTTCATCATTTTTATTATAAAGATCTTTCATTTCTTTGGTTAAATTTGTTCCTAGGTATTTTATTTTATTTCTAACTATTTTGAATGGGCTTGCTTTCATGATTGCTTTCTCAGCAAATTTGTTTATTGGTCTATAAAATGTGATTTTTTAATATTTTTTATCAGTACATGTTTGTAGTACATAATGATTATATTCATTACAGGGAGTAAGTCAGTTTAATTTAATATGTTTTCTTGCTCTCTACTTACTTTAGGTCAGGCTCTTTAGAGAGAGCCTGAGACAGGGATTCCAGCATAAGAGAATCATTAAGTGGTTTCTCCCAGGAGAGAATTTAAGAAAGGAAGGGAAGCAGGATAGGGCAGGAGAAGCCATGCATAATCTGGTTTGAGCAGAGGTCATCTCAGCCTGATTCCAGGTTGGACTCTGGGCATGGGTGGTGACACTGAGTTTCATTTCAGTAAGTGACTGGCTGTGAGTTTCCATCCAGGTAAAGGTGTGAGTTCACTGGGGCTTCTGTGTACTGCTCAGGTATAACTGTTACAGCATTCTTGGCAAGATACCAACAGAACATATCACACCACTTGTGGACCAGGCACTGTGATATGTATTAAAGAGTTGAAGGTACAAAAGATTGGCCCCTGGTTATAGGAAACTCATGGAATAGTGTAGAGGATGGTCACTCCTAGGAAGAGCTGTAGTGCAACAGGAGCCCACTTTTTGCCTTTATCTGTAAGAGGAAGCCAAGTTGTTCATGAACCAAGTTCAGGTATTTTGCACTTCATCAGCTGACAATAAGAGATCCTTATGCAGACATATATGTAAGCTGAGGGATAGGTTCTGGTATAGCCATGGTAAATGACAGGAGATTGGAGCTACCATCTCATAGGACTTCTTATGCCTTCTGGCCCTCTGTATGTTCAGTCGAAGGTGTAACACTTTCATCCTTTAATCTTTTCTTCCACTATCTGATGTGGCTATTCTGCCATTGCTGTGTCACTTATGGTGGGCTGTTGAATTATCCATGATTCCAGAAGCCATCTTAGCAGTGAGATTAGACTATTTCCAGGAGTCTTTGCCACCATAGGGTGCCCCCAAACTTACAAATTCTCCCCTGTTCACCCACTGCTCCGGTCAGGCTTCTTCAGCCCCCTGAGTATTCTACTAGCTCTTAGCTGTACATTCTGGGCAGATCCTGAAGGTCCTTTAGCATCCAGGTCACTTCTTTATATCAAACTCAATATGTCCTTGCATAGGTCATGTTGTGACCTAGTCCTTATTTTTGGTCTAGAAGTCTGAGGGGAGAGATGGGGTCATAGATGCAGAGGTCAGATGTCATCTTGTGGAAGGAAGGTTCCGTGGCCTCTTTAGGCCAGGGCAGAGGGGCTGTCTTCACAGGGGAATGAGACACTTCTGCAGGACCAGAGAACACAAGGGGTCTAGGGACTCAGAGATGTGCAAGCATCAGCCTAGATCTGCCCGTTCTCTGCAGCAGGGTCTCATCCCTCCCAAGGAGGCCTTAGCCTGGTGAGAGCAAGCCTCTCTTAGTTGGCACTTAGTCACTCGACTACCCTGATTCCTAATTCCTGGATTGGAGTCTTAGTTTCCTTTCCTTTTGTGCTGTAGTAAGTAAAAAGGACTTTGTACTTCTCCATGGAGACCTTTTGGATTTCACACTTAACTTGTAATTGTTAATTTCTTCTAGCTTTTCCCTGTGTTTTCCTAGAGCTTTAGACAGCCAAATTCCCTTGCTCTCATAGTTGCTTCTGCCCTAGGCTGTCCTGAACTCATCAGTATGTCCGTCTGGCACGCTCACGTGCAGCTGCTCACTGTCACTGATTCACCTCTCATCAGTGATGGGCTCTGCATTGCTGTCTTGGTGCTAAATGGCTCAGGTCCCACCCCATTCTAGTGACTGCTTTCTTAGGCCATGCCCAGTGTCAGTTATCACAAGTTAGGGTCCTAGCATGCTATACCCTGAGATGGATCCTGTTGGAAGGAAGAATGCAACTGCTTTAGACAGAGAAGTTGAGTTGCAATTCAGTATTGGTGGAAGCATTGGCCATCACTCCTCCTGAGGACTCGGAAGAAAGAATAACCCATAGAGGAGTCAAGGAGTCTAAGTTGGGCCAGAGGATGCTGAACCTGTGTATACCTGTGTTGAACCTGTGGTCACCGTAAGTAGCATGCATGACCTTGGGTAAGGCCACTGTTTTCAGCAGTGTCTGTCCCTGAAAGAGGATGATGTTATAAAGTGAAATGCCACTGTGTAATCCATGTGCTAACTTATGCTTTTTTTCTCCTTCAGCATCTTTTTATGGTGAAAGCTATGTGGAACTCAACAACATAGAAGTTTCCTCTGAGCTATCGCTTCAATTCAAATTTCAAACCAGCAAACCACAGGGGTTACTTTTTCTTGCAGCTGGGAAAAATGACTATTGCATAATAGAACTTCTATCAGGAAACTTATGGGTATGGTTTTAAAAAGTCTTTAAAAATACATATGTATATAATTACTGGAGAGAAAAAAATCAAGAGAGAAAAGGAAAACAGCTATACATGTTGATTATTCCAGTGTTATCTCACTTGAATGAAGTGATAGACCATTTGTCCCAGCCAGGATTTTGTCCAGTTATGCCAGTGTGTCTTGGATGGTCTGAGCCTAAAGTTTCCTTATTTTGATATATAATCCATAAGTGTACTAAGAGTTTTCATGCCCATTTCTCTCTCTTTTTCTCTCTATGTATGTGTCTGTTTGTGTGTGGGGGTAGAGAGGGTAGTCTTAGTCCAAGAAATGCCTATGGTTTTGACTGATAGTTCGTTGGTTTCAAGAACATGGTGCTGGTGTCTGCTCCACTTCAGGTGAGAGCCACGTGAGGAAAGGAATCACATGATGAGAGAGAGAAAGAGAGAGAGAGAGAGAGAGAGAGAGAGAGAGAGAGAGGAAGTCGGGGAGGCTCAGCTTGCTTTGCAACCATGCATTCTGGTGACCTTGCAGCCTGTCCTCAGAGCCTGTTATTGTGTTAACTAATCGAGTCCCACAGAGTGAGATCGTACTCTCTTAAGAAAAGCACTGGGACAGCCAGATAGCTCATCAAACAAAAGCATCTGCTTAGACACAGTGCAGCAGCTGGGGCTCAATCCCTGGTGTGCTGTGCCAGCCCCGCCCCTGGCACACTAAGATGTGATTGAGACTGAGCATGGTGGCGTGCGCCTGTAATCCCAGCACTTGGGAAAACTGAAAACAGGAGAATCACTACAAGTCCAATCTAGGTAGTAACACTCTGTAGATCCTGTACTAAATACAAGAAAAGAAAAAAGAAAAACACTAATGCTCCCAATGACCCAGTCACTTTTTAAGACCAGCACCTCTCCACACTGCAGCACTGGGGACCAAGACCCAATAGGAGTCTTGGTGGGGAAAAACCATACTCAGACCATGCCAGCCTCATTTCTTCAGTAAAACCCAATGGTGAAATAAGATATACGTGGTTAATTATCATTCTTTCTCTTTCAGGCAAGAGTGAACTTGGGCACAGGTGAACAGGTGCTTGTCCCTGGGCAAAGACTCCCTGTGAATGACTTGGTCTGGCATTTGGTGGAACTGTATCGTATTAAGGATAATATTTTCCTGGTTATTGACAAACATGAAACCAGTGGCCAAGTGGCTGGGGGGGTGCATAATTTTAGCTTTCAACACGGAATCTACATAGGAGGCCATGGGGGACTCAATGTCCCTTACCTAGATGGAAAGGTCCCCAACTTCCGAGGATGTATGGAGGATGTGGTATTTAACCACAAGGATATCCTCACATCCCTTAGATCTTACCCTGGTTTTAAGAAAGTGTATGAGGTGTCACTAGGATGCAGCGAAGAGTTTTTCACAGGGGAGGATGAAGCCATCAGTTTCTTCAGCTCTCGGTCCTATGTCACCTTCCCAGAATGGAAAGTGCAAGAGGGAGGGGCATTGGAATTTTCTTTGCAAACTGGAGCTCAGCGAGCCTTGCTTTTATTTCAGTCAGGGAAGGATGGAGATTTTGTTGCCTTGGAAATACAAGAGGGTCGGTTGAAGGCCCATGTGGGAAGGAATAAAAGCAAAACGGAGCTTTCTTCTTTGATCTTCATTAGTGACACCACATGGCATGCTGTTCAACTCCAGGTCACGGGAGGGCATTTGGACCTCATGGTAGATGAGCAAGGGGTAAGGACACTGCTGCCTTTGCAAAGTAAGCCATTTGTATCCGAAGGCCCCCTTTTTGTAGGAGGTCTTGATAACCAAATATGGGAAGAAGCAAAGATGTTAAGCCTTGCGTCTGTGCCTAGGAAATATGCCCGAGGAATCTCTTTGAAAGGCTGCTTACAAGGCTTGGAAACAAACTCACAAAAGAGAGCATTGCAGGATGCCTTGGCTTCCAAAGATATTTCTGCTGGGTGCAACATCAAGAGCACTGGTAACACAAATCCATTGGTTACAACACTGGCAAATATGCCTCGGTCAGAGGCTTTCTATTCCACCACAGTCCCTGGTGCTGTCAAGCCCTTTCTTCAAGAACCAAGTAGCTCGTTTTTGATTTTGAATAGCTTAGAGGTTCAAGAAGGTGGACAAGCCCAGCTAGAACACAAGCATGTGCAGGTGAATATGGAATTTAAGGATTTGGTTTTCAATTATTCTCAACTACTGTTTAAAATAGAGGAATTGCCTCTTCATGGGCTCCTTCAACTGGATGTTTCATCTGAGCAAGAGGTGCCAAAGGTGTTTACTATGTTAGATGTGTGGCAGGGAAAAGTATGGTATGTCCATGGGGGTACAGAGGAACGGATGGACTCCTTCACATTTCTGTTGTCTTATAATAGCAAGAAGGAAATGCTGTTCTCTCTGCAGGACCATGAACCATACGTGTTTAATATCAATGTCATTCCAATAAATGACCCACCTCATCTTAGACTCCCCAATGGAAACATGCTTCTTGTGTTGGAGAATGCTAAGAAACAGCTGACCCTGAGTATAGTACAAGTGACAGACCCAGACACAGATGCTTTGAGTCTTAGTTTTTCAGTTCTTGGCAACTTCGTTTCAGACGCTGGGTTTTTAGAAAACGTCAACAACCCTGGGAAAGCCATTAATGGCTTCCAATACCAAGATTTAAGAGATGGCAACATTTTCTTTGTGCATCGTGGGCCTCGAAACTCTCGAATTATCCTGAGAGCCAGTGATGGCAAGCTGGCTAGCAATACAGTGGTGTTACGGGTCCTGGCTGTTCCGTGGGACTTCAAGGTGGCCCATAGGACGGGTGTGATCGTACAGCAGGGTGGCACTGTTCTGATTACACGGAATAACCTGTCAGTGGAGGTTAGTGGTGACCATCATGAGCTGGAGACTCATTACGACATCACGCACCTGCCACAGTTTGGCCAGATTCAGCTTTGGGGGTCGCATGGAGAATGGAAACAAGTGAGCAGCTTTTCTCAGCATTCCATCAATAAGAATCAGATCCGGTACCATAGTACCTTTGAAGAACTACAGCAGGAAAATGTTACAGATCACTTTAAATTTAGAGTTAATGTAGAAGGAAGAGCCAGCAAAGAGTTTGTGTTCTCTGTGACTATACAATGGCTAAAATTTATACTTGTGAAAAACATCCCCCTGGAGATCAGTACCATGAACAAAGAAGTATTGAGCTCTGATCACTTACAGGCTGCGACAGAGGGTGTGGATGTGGCCGAGGGGGAAATACATTTTAAGTTACTGACTCCACCTAAGAAAGGAAAATTGCTGCTTGACAATGAAGTCCTAAAAACAAACTCAACTTTCAGCCAAAAAAATATTGCAGATGCTCAGATAAGTTATGAAACTCAGCAGAGGCTGAAGGAAGACTTGCAGGATACTTTTAAATTTTTGATTGTTGCAAAACACATAGAATCAAAAAATTATAGTTTCAGAATACTCTTGAAAGCACATGAGACAGGCATTATTCTAACAAACAGAGGGTTGATTGTAAAAGAAGGGGAGGGGAAATTGATTACGAAATCAGAATTATTTATTCAAACCTGGGAAAATCAGACCTTCTGCTATCAAGTCACCAAGAGTCCACAGCATGGGAGGCTGACACTGAAGGGTTTCTCAGACACCCTGGAAATTAATGGCAGCATCACCGCATTCACCAGTCAGGACATTGTGGGTGAGCGGCTGATGTACATTCATGATGACTCCGAGACCCGGAGCGATGAGTTCTTTGTTGTGCTGTCTCCAGGCCAGGAGGGAGTGGTCAGGGACCCTGACTCGCAGCACTTACCTACGGAAATCAAAGTCAACATTTCTGTTGAGTTAAAAAATGATGAGCGGCCGGTACGTGTGGTAGACAAGGTATTTCATGTTGTGCGGAATGGCCAGCGCTTACTGACCCAGGCAGATCTCCGCCACCATGACCCTGACATCGATTTTGATGATAGGCAGCTGCTGTACACCCGGCGGGGCATCCCAAATGGGGACTTGGTGCGAGCTGACAACCCCAGTGAAAAACTCTACCAGTTCATGCAAGAAGACCTGTGCAAAGGACAGGTACTCTTCAGACATCAAGGCGTGGACTCTGCCCGCTTTGTGCTGTTTGTGACTGATGGTGTTCATTACACTCCCTCCCTGCTTGAGGTCACTGTATCAGACCCCTATGTTCAGATAGAAAGCAACTCAGGGCTTCTGGTACAGAGAGGGACAGACAGCCACCTCACAGCAGCAAACCTGAGTGTTTCCACCAACCAAGACGTCAGAACAGACCTTGAAGTTGAATTCCTAATCACGAGGCCCCCAAAGCATGGCAGGATCCTGGTTAACAATTCTGCATCTTTATCATTTTCTCAACATGACTTGAAGCAAGGACATGTGACTTACAGACACGATGGCAGTGGCCACGCTGACATATTCAACTTGACAGTGACAGTTAAAGATGTGCACCTAGAAGTGGGGGTCTGTGTGCAGGTGGAGTTGGAGGATCGCCGCATTCAGAATGAAGTTGGGCACAGAAGGACCCTGGTTGTTGAAGAAGGAAAACCAGTAAAACTGAGCCAAGGAAAGTTGCAGGTGAGTGTCGCTGTAAGTACCCAGCAGTCTTATTCTCTTAGAGTCACAGGAGATGACAATGTATTTGGTTTCATCTGAAAGATTTCCTTGGATTGACTTCTCCTAATACTATATATATATATATATATATATATATATATATATATATATTATTAGGAATATATATATATATATAGTATTAGGAATATATATATATATAGTATTAGGAATATATATATATATATATATATATATATATATGGTATTTTAGGTAAGGGTCTACAAGGTGTTCAGGGTCTCACTACTAGATCAGACTCATAGTGATCTACCTGTTTACAGCCTGCCAAGAGCTAGGATTACAGATGTGTGCCACCACACCCAATCTCTATTGCCATCTCAGTGTGCGCTTGGGGGTGGGGCTGACACAGCAGGCCCAGGAACCGAACCCCCAGCCCCTGCACCTGAATGCAGGTGGTTTAATTTGCCGAGCTATTTGGCTAGTCCCTGAAGTGACTTTTAAAAAGTATGTGGATTGGGCCGGGATGTAGCTCAATGGAGATAATACCAATTTTCCTGTAGTTGGAGATGACAAATGAGCACTGTTCAGCCTTATTTTCAAACTGTGTTCATAATGTGTTCATTTGAATGTATGTTTGGTATAGTACTTTCAACTAGGAACAAGGAAGGGAAACATAGAAAAGTAGGAGATTTTTACTTTTATTCCTCATGACTACACTGCCAATATTTCACTTGTTCTGAATTATATTCACATTGAGATGAAGCAGTAATGTAACAAACATAAAAAGGATTTCTGAGCCAGCAAAAAATGCTGTATATCACAGCTTATTTCCTTAGTTCTGAATGTATCTTTGTTTAGTTTCTTGAAATTTGATAGAAAATACGCAGGGAGTTTCCTCTGGCTTCTGCTTGGAAGCTTGCAGCAGGCCAGACTTAGGGGGTTTTACTGTCTAGGGTCACCCTGTGCAGCACATGGAGTAGGTAAGCTGTGGTGATGACAGCTGGCCCCAAACACAGGCTAACTTCAGAAGTGTGGACACGTGTACTAAACGCATTGGTGAGCTAATGTAGAATGTGTGCGTTTCACCACAAGGGGGCGCGTGCACCTCAGCATAAATCAGTGACAGTTGCTGTTGGGAGACATTCTGCTGAATCAGTACATTAAAACTGTATGGAAAATGCTGAGCTGGTTGAAATGGGTGAGACGCAAACTATTTCCTCTAAGTCCTTACAGTTTTAGTGATTCAGCTGCGGTTTCTTTTGTGACCTTTTCTTTCTCATAGTTACAATTCATTTCTTTCATTTAAAGTTTCTGAGTTCTGGCATTTTTTTGTTATTGCCTTGTTAGTGTGTAGCTACCTATGTGTTGTTGGCCATTGTGTTTCTGTGTAACTGAGGCTGACATCGAAAATATTGCCATGGACACCAGCTCAGACTTCGGTCTAAGCGGTATATCAAGTCTGATTGTAATTGAAGCCCTTTGTGGGCATTAGTAAAACACAACTTGTTTTTTCAGTAATGTTCATTCTTAAATTGCTGAGTGTGTTTTCCTTTTTGTGTCTGTGTGTTGTGCATGTGAACTCAAGGCTGGAAGTGAGCACAGAATTCCTCCGCAGGCGGTGTTCAGAGTCAGAGCTCCACCAGTGCATGGATACCTCCAAAGGTCTGTTCCAGAAGGAGGCAGCTTCAGTTCCAATGAGAAGTTCCCTTTGAGTTTTACACAACAGGACGCTGATGATGGCAACATCCTTTATGTGCAGACAGCTCCTGCCCAAAGACAGGACCGGTTTTTCTTAGATGTGGTAGATGGCTCCCAAGTGGTGAGCGAAGTGGAGGTTGTGCTGGATGTTGTCCCTAAGTTGATTCCTCTGGAGGTTCAGAATTTTACAGTTCGAGAAGGGGGCTCTAAGGCACTTCTGGAAGAGCACCTCAAAATTTCAAGCAAGTATTTTGAAGGACTTGACTGTGAGTTCATTCTTCTTGAACCACCAAAGCATGGTCATGTGGAAAGCACTCATGTTCCAGGAGGAAAGCTAGTGAAATTTACCAGGAAACAGGTAATAACTCTGTTAATGTTTGGGTAGGCTGGGTAAGAGATAAAAAATTGGTATTTATCATTTAGATGCATGGGGGATGGGACCTATGGGTTTTTAGTCTGACCTCCCATCAGATGCTGAAAGCCTTTTCTTTAAAAAAATTCATTTATTTATTTGGTACAGTGTCTCCTACACAGCTTGAACTCCTACTTATCCTCCAGTCTCAGCCTCCCCAGTGCTGGGATTATAGGCATACGCTACCATGCCCGGTTTCAGTGGCCGTCACTGCATGCCTGGGGCTCAGTACCAGGGGTTGAACTTGGGTCCTTGCATTTTCTAGCAGGTGCTTAGACTGCTGAACTATCTCCCTAGACCTGAAAGCCTTTTCAGAGTATCCACATAGTGTGTCCAACTATTGTTCAAATATCTTCAGTGACAGGAAACTTACTACTTCAAGAGATGGGCCTCGTTTACAAACATGCAACTGTGAATTCTTAAGTGAAACTGAAATCTGTCACTTAGAAACCTCCAGGTCTTGACTATGTTGTCATACAGAATGAATCATACGCTTTTTATAAGGACTCTTGAAGTATTTGAAAGAGGAAATTACCAACTTCCCCTGAATTTTATCTTGTTTAGGTTAAACTCTACTCATCATTTACCTTTTGTTTCTGTGCCATGAGTTTCGTGTTCCACCCTAGCTATCTATTCTAGATGAATGCCACATTGTCTTCAGTGATGTCGGGGTTTCATTCATTCATTTCCTCCTTTACCCATCATACACTTACCGAGAGCATACTCTGCCCTGTGCATGCTAAGCATAGGGCTATCGGTGCTCAAAATGACCCAGTCCTTAGAATCTGGGAGCTGAACACAAGTGCCAGTGTGGCATTCAGTTGTTATAAAAAACCAAGACCAGACTAGGGAGATAGCTCATTGGTCTAAGCCCTTGCCTGGCAAGCACGAAGACCCAAGTTCAATCCCCAGCACTACATGCTGTGTTGACTCCCTTGTTATTCCAGTGCCAGGGAGGCTGAGACTGGAGGATCACTAGGAGTTTCAGCTGTTTAGACCCTGTATTAAATAAATAAATAAACCCAAGGCCAACTATAAGTTGCTATTGCTTTGGGCTAGAATAGTATGACTGTCAGACTTTGCTTTTTCATCATGAACAAAATAATTATTTCCAATACTTATTTTTTTTTATTTTGAAAAGTAGTTTGAGGGTTGCTGTCATTTCCTTTATAATCCTCTATTGATAAACACCTTCAGATTGGAAACCATTAATAATCACTATTTTGGGGTCTAGTCAGTTGAGAACACATATGTGCTGCTTAATTGTACTTTTAAGATTTCAAGTCATCAGCTGGTTTGAGTAACTTCACTAGAGATTACTCTGCATGAATGACTGGGTAGACTTACCATGCTGGAGGAAGCACATGCCTCATCCACTGGAAGTGTGGTGGAGGAACCAGGCACAGCACCTTGAATGTGCAGTGCTCTCTTCTTACCTCCTGCTTTGCGGTGTCATTATAGTGCTATGGGAGAATACAACTGGCTCCTCTGATTCAATTCAGAGTACATAGGGAAGAGCATAAGAAAGTCTTCATTCAGGAGTGATGTTTAACTTGAATATTGAGGAGAGAATGAGAAAGACCAAGAGTAACAGGAATCCAGGCAGAAGCAATGTGAGCAAAAGCAACAGTGGACTGAGTGGTGTGGAGGTCTTGGAGTGAGGGGCAGGGAGGATGCGAAGCAGCTCATAGGCTGAGGAGGAGCAAGAGACATGGAGATAGGCTGCAGAGAGGCCCTCACCTCTTGTCCTAACTTACACATCAAGGGGAGTAAGGAACTCATGGGTGAAGTAAGCAATGCCAGGTGTTGGAAAGGATCTTAGGCATTGGACCCTAAAAGGGTTCTTTCAGTTTTTTTTAGTGACCTTCCACAGGGTCTCTTCATTATGGCTTTCCTGTTAAAGGCTTCACACAGTACTTGTAATACCCACCTGCCCATGTGTGAGATGAACTAAATCCTTTCTTCTTGCATGGTTTCAGTGAGAGACCAGGCACTACAATTTGATAGTGTCTTGGTTGCTTCAGTTATTTACCGAGCCTCATTGAAGTGTATGTAAGGATGATTGACTGAAATCTGTGTGTTGGGTTATTCATGTTTTCTGTGGCATCACAGAGACAAGCCAGAGTCATATGTCCTTGCTTTCCTGATGACCTCTTCCTACTCTTTCTTTCTATATGACTCCCAACACCTCTAGGGATTGAGACATTGTTATTTTTGCTTGCACTGATTAATCCTTAACAACCAGTGCTCTAACCTTTAGTGACTTGGAGAATGAGTCCCTGGCTAGACTGGCCCCTTTGTTCATTCAGTAAGTAGTTGTTGAACATCAGTTATGTGTCAAGGATTCCAATTCTGAGAATTGGAGATAAAGTGGTGAACCAACTAGATAGTAATCCCCACCTTGTGAAGCTTCTTTTTCCAACTTGGGCAAGGAGATGGATCCAGAGAGAGAAGATAAAATAAAATAAAGATGTGAAATAAATGACACATTGAATGAAGGTTGGTGCAATAGAGAATAATAAAAATCAGGACAGGACCATAGGGAGTGCTAGGGCCTGTACTTAAGCATGCACACATGCACACCTGGATATTTAGTTTCTAGTAGTGTGGTTGAGGAACACCTGTTAAGAAGTGGCATTTGAGCAGACATCTGGAGGAGGTAAAGATTAGTCAAGTGTGTAGAGGAGCAGGGGCGCAGGGGGGTGCCAAGCTGGTGCGTCACAGCAGCACCTGTGGCCCTGTGTCCGGGAGCTGGGTGTGCAGGAATAGTGGAAGAATGGCAGGGGAGCTGACATAGGAAGTTAGGCAAGAGCCGGAGATGTCATCCTTTAGCCAGAGGGAGGAGATGGGCAGCAGTGCGGGTGGGGAGGCTGGTAGGTGAGCAGCACAGTGTGCCTGGGACAGGACTGTGGTGAGGGAGCAGCACCCTTTGAAAGCTTGTTTCATCCTTTCAAGTCAACATATCTCTACATATTTTTTGAAGTCAGAAATAGAAAAACACCCAATATGTTTTTCTTGCCCTTATGATTAATACTACTAAATGGTATGTCATTTTAGAAAGTGCCATTCCAGTAAGGAAATAATATATTTCCCTAGCAAAAAATCATGGAGACAATTGCTACTTAAATATCATGTTTCTGAGGCTCACTGAGTTAAAACTCCCAGTTTCTGGTCAGTGCCTCCTTATGTGTTTGTGTTTAAGTAGTTTATAATGCTCTGTTCCACGAGTCTGCTATTGGGTTATGATCTTCGGTTCTGCCCACTGGACCCCAAAGACATTTCATAGCACCTGTACACAAGTTACAAGCATCCCATCTTTTTTTTTCTTGAGAGCTTTTCAGAACTCATCAGAAACATTTGTTAGAAACACTTTGGAGAGGTCAAAAGGCTTGCTGTAGCAAAGTAGCCACAAGAATGGGTGAAGATGAACTATTAAAAAAAGTTGGCTGTATTTTATCAAAACAAGCCCAGTTCTACAGACTTTTTCAGAAGTTCAGCAACTCCTGTTGGGATTTAGAAGTCATTTGCTGTTGTTTAAGTCACAGGCTCACTGAGACTAATTTCTCTTCTGGTTTTAAACTCTTTGCTTTACAGTGTTTCCACTAGAGTCTTAAACATGCAAAAGGCACTCTGATTGAAGTTTTGCTTATTCCAAATCCAAGAGGAATCACTAAGTCATTGGACAGCAATTTCAGAATTAAAATTTAAAAGATCAACTCTAACAAAGATAAAATAAACATTTGCACTCTGGCTATTACAGTGAGGAAGATATGCCTTGACAGAATAATTTGATTCCAGTATATTTTGCATGTTTGTTCAAGGAAGTGCATGTTACCAGGCACTTGTAGAGTCCTAAAGACATCCATCCCTTAAGGGACGTACAAGGAACTCGTAGGAGCAGAAGGGGTAGAATTAGGAGGAGCAGGAGTAATCTAGCTTACAAAGAACACTTGAGGGACTGTTGCATTCTTTGGTGAGAAAAGAGAAATTGGGGGGAACTTGTAGTCTTTGAAGAAGAGAAGTATAGTCAGAGAAGTTTTGAAGCCTGAATCTAACAGCATCCATGAAAATGACCAGCAACTTCAAAAACTGTCATTCTAAATGGAGCCTGGGTTTTACTATGTTGTTCTATTTGTAAAAAAAAGGGGGGGCATTATGTCACTTTTACACTTTGGTATTAGAAATAGCAGTTGAAGGGCTGAAGAGATAGCTCAGTAGAATAAGTGTTTCCCTGGCAAGTGCAAGGACCTGAGTTCAAGGCATTCCCCAGTTCCACCAGATAAAAAAGAAATAACAGTTGAGCTTGTATGTTCTGATTACTAATCTACTATTCTCTTCACTGCATTGCTCAGTTGCTCTGTTTTGGCTTTAACTTCTAAGATGTAGTATTATTTCAGCAAAAAACTATACTATGCACCCCATTTGTCTCTGTGATTGTCTGAGGATATACTTGCATGTTTTAAAGCAATTTTCAAAATTATGATTTCTTTGCTAACAGTTTGTTTGAATTTTAAAACCACAGTTCACTAAGGTAGCAATTTTGTTGCTGTTGGTTGTAGGTGGAGAATGAATCAATTTTCTACATTCATGACAATAGTGAGCTGCTGTTTGACAGTTTTACCATCTTTGCAAATAGCTCAGAGCTGGGGAAACGAAGTCTGCCACAAACTCTGTTTGTGACAGTTGAGTCTGTGAATGATGAAGCCCCAGTAATAACAGCCAATAACATCCTCCAGGTGAGTGCTGTGTGCTGTGACTTAACTGAGAATCTAGAGCTGATGAATTGGTTTTCATTTATATTTATTCTAATGCTATATAATAAGACTATGTATATGATTAAAGAAGTCCTACTATATCATATACATAATAGTTATTATCAGGACCTTCTGGGGTTACCTTGGGACTAAGATAAACAGTCCCACTCCTTCCCTTCCCTTTCCATTTCTCCAGTAGGCAGTGCTCTCACCTCTACCAGGCATGCTCTTTTCAAGGTGGCTTAGGCAGGTTTCTGCACAGGGAAGCTCTCACTAGGCTGCCAGTTTGATGGTTAAAACGATGAGGTTTGCAGTAGATAAATGTGAGGCTCCCCACCACTATCCATGGACCTTGGGCACATTATTTAGCCCCGAATTTACCGTCCTTTAGATGGGGAAGATGGAGACAGAGCAATGAGAATGAAATAAGTTGATGAGAGGAAGGGCCAGTGGGATAGCTCAGCAGTCTAAAGTGCCTACTTAGGGAAGCTTAGGCAGGCTCAGAGGGCCACAGCTCGATCCCTGGCACCACATGCCACGCCAGCCCCCAGACCTCAGGGCGGGCTGAGCTGGCAAAAAAGAAAAAGAGAAAGAGCAAGAGAAAGAGAAAGGCTGCACAGTACTTTACATGTGATTAACATGCTGAAACTCTGGCTAAAAATCCCCAGGCCATGCTAGTTTTGGGGTAAAGTAAGGCTGGTTTGGGGTAAAAATAAGGTTGAGGGTATAAAGAGGCCCACTGCCTAGCCATGAGGCAGTGCTCTTCTGGTCTGGAGCTTTCACTCCTCTTCCCTCGCTGAGGCTGCTGTCGCAGACCCATGCTTCCTGGCCTGTGTGTGGTCCAGTGCTTTGCTCCCCTCCTGCTCGGGAGGCTACCCAGGGTTGGTGGCTGCTGAGTGACTGGTGTGTAGTGGTTCCTCGCCCCAGCTCCCACCGTAGATACTCGTCCTTCCTCTCTGTCAGTTTACACTCAGCTATCCCCAAGTTTCATTTAGTAGAGTACCTTAGCGGTTACTTACCGTATCTTTCTTTGTGTCCCTTCATCTAAGGCCTCGGGCATGGGATCACAAGGATGATGTTATAGTTTAGGCCAAGAGGGGCCTTCAACAGCCCTCAGCCTACCATGCACCTGCTTCTCAGAGGGCCTTGCACGGTGAGCTCGGTGTCAGTGACCACAGCAGGGCTCTCTGGGGGGGGGAGGGGGGGAGGGAAGCAGATGGAAGGAGGGCCATAGGCCTGATCAGATAGCACAGCCCATGCCCGGACTGCCAGGCAACTAACACAAAGCAGACTTACAAAGTGACAAGTCCCACAGGTAAAAGCACTTAATTTTTCACATAAAACATCAGGAGTACATAATGAGGCAAACACTAAAAATCTTGTTCCTAGAGCCAAGTATTTTGAACAACAATATCAAAGCCTTTTAAAAGCCCAAGGCAACCCCTTGTGCTAGTTAGATTACCCCCTTGTGGGCACTGGTGATGGCCCCGCAGTCATTTAATTGTTTCATAAGTTAACGTCCAAATTCACTGTTTCGTATTCCACTGATACCTCTACGCCTTGTCCTGTCCTCTGCACTTCTTTGGCTGTCACACTCATCAGGCCCTGTCATTCTGCGTGTCTCAGCACTACCCACAGAGAAGCCCTCTGTTAAATCCCACTGGGGCTTGATGGTTTAGGGTCTTCCCACTAAGGAAGTGACGCCAGGCCTGGGGATGCAGGAGAAAACACACCTGGCATGTGTGAGGTCTCAGGTTCAAGCCTTAGCCCCACAGATTAGGAATGTTAGCAGTCAATAATCTTTAAACACAGTTATAAAAGTTTCCATTTATTGGGTGTTGGTTGAATCCTGGGTATCTTCTGTAACTGGCCTTATTTTCCAGCCCTCTCCAGGAAGTTTTGTAATGAACTTTATTTGTCATATGGGGAAATCGAGGTATAGCGTGGGAGGGAGTGAACTTGAAGCGAAGCCTGCTCATGTTTTCCACCCTCAGCACCATTCTCCACCACTTTCCCCTGTTACTCATGGCTGACGCAGGCTCTTTCAGCACCACCATGTTGTGGAAGAATGTCTTTATTGAGAGAGAGAGAGAGAGAGAGAGAGAGAGAGAGAGAGAGGGAGAGAGAGAGAGAGAAAGGGAGGGGAAGGAAAGGGATGAGAGGCAAGAGGGGAGGGAAGAACACAGTGCCAAAGCAGCTAGGTTTGCTCCTGCTGGCATGGCTCTGATGGTCTAGTTCTGTAGCAACTATGTCAATACGTGGGTGTGCCTGGGAACCCTAGGAGATTTGCAGGCTTGGCAGTGTGGTGCAGAGCTGCAGGATAAGGAGGGTCCAAGAAAGGGAACAGAAGTGAAGACTTCCTGGGAGATGATCCAGAGTTGGCTAAAAAGGGGAAAATTGAGGGGAAAGTGGCCAGCCCAGACTTCTGTGGACAGGAATTAGGATGCACCATTAATTCAATCCTAGCTCCACTACGTAGAATATACCTGCCAATGTAAGATGTACAGAAACTGCAATACCCTAGACTTCATCTTTGTCTTCCCTCAACATTGGGGAAGTATGGTGTCTGTCCAGAGCCATGGGCTTCTCAGGGGTTTACTGCTGCCCTCTGATTTGACAAAGAGTGTGTTCTCTCTAAAGAAAAAGAGGCAGAATATCTGGGGGTCAAGGATAGTTTCCTTCATTCAGTTTCCCAGTTTTGATGGGCATATCATTAACCCTGGCTCTTTCTGAGTTCATTTACTTATTTTTATGCTTTAAAAATGTTCTTTGGAGATTGAAGGATTTGGATTAAGATACTGGCGTTTAAGATTGGCAAAAGTAGTTAGTTCAACTTCAGTAGAATCTCCATGGGTTTTGCTTCCCTTAATGGCAAAACCATCGGGGGAAAAGGCTGTTCTGCCTGAGCGCCTCACTTTGTCTCCATTCTAGTCCCCTGGGATTGTGTCATGGGAGAGTGCACTTGAGGTGCTTCGGTTGGATTCAGGTTGAGTTAGCCAAATGGCAAAGGTGTAGTGTTGGATTTTATGTTGGATTGATCCACTCCAGCCTGGGTGGAGGTGTTACATTGAAGAGTGAGCCATTTACTTAAGAAATACACAGTGCTGGCATTAACGTCAGTGTTCTGCAGAATGAAGGGGTGTAAGTGTGAGCATGGGACATGTGAGTTAGCCAGCTTTTCCATTACTGAGGTCCAATACAGGACACCCACAAGTGAAGGGAGAAAAGGTGGAGGTTGGCTCACAGTTTCAGGGATTCATCCATGGTGTGCTGGGTCCAAGGTAAAGACACTGGGGTAGAAGGGCATGGCAGGACTGAGACACTTGGGACTGGGGAGATAGCTCGGCAGTCTAAGCATCTGACTAGGAAGCACAAGGACCTGGGTTCGATTCCCGGTACCTGATGATGTGCTGGGTGTGCTGTGCTGGCCACTGAAACCAAACCTGGGAGCACACAACTATAATTCCAGCACTGGAGAGGCTGAGACAGGAGGATCATTATGAGTCCATGCTGCATAGCAAGACCCTGTACCAAATAAATAAAATATTTTATATGCTTCAATGGTAACCAGGAAACAGAGCAGGGGAAGCAGTGCCAGAGAGGAGGGAGCCTGTAGCGAAGTATAAATCCTTTGGCATGCCTCCATGATCCACCCAGAGATACTAGAAGTGTGGGTTTCTAATTCCTGAAGCTCCTAAGCCAGTGAGATCAGCACAGAAGGCTTACCAGTGTTGTACAGAGGTAGAAGGAGTTGTAGTAGGACTTACTTGATTTTTAAAATGGAAAAAAGAAACCCAAGAGGCTGTGTCTTCAATTACAGGCAATGGTCATGGTACAGTATCCAGTGAAAATCTTTCCATACTGAGGGGTTTTGGTTCCTTTGCCAAGCATCATTTTTTTCCTTTTGTTGAATTGTGATTGTTTTAGAGTTTATTGATTTTTAGTCATGTGGTACAGAGTTTATGTAGATGTCTTCTGTAAAGCATAGATATGTTACCACCCCTGGGAAGCTTGGTTGGACTATGGCAGCCCAGGGTTCTGTATGGGATATTCTGAAGGAGACTTTCTCTCAGATCCCAGGGAGAGGGTCTTGTGCTGTTTTCTGTCCTCAGGTCTGCCCTTTATTTTTAGTGCCCACCACTCTCTGATATTAAATAATCTCTCATCTTACTCTTTCCATAAATGTAAGGCTCATTTGCAAGGGAGCATGCCATGCTTTCTCTTTGGTATCATCAGTGTGTAGCATAGTACCTGACACACACAGGAGCTCAATAAATCTTAAATGGCTAAATAAATGCCTTCCTGGAGAGTATGATCAGCACAAGAGCCAATGAAATTATGGTATAAATGGAGGGTTGATCTGCTGTATTTTCTGCCAAGCACATATGAACGATCTGGGTTGGAGAGTACTAATATTGCAGAGAAGGTGGCCAGGAAAGTGTCTATCTGGGGAGGGCTTTGGAAGGGAGGCTTGAATCTTAGGGGTCCGAAGACCTCCTCCAGGTTAGTTGATTTCCAAAGACTCAGAGGACATATTGTACTTATGGCTAAGATATATTGCAGTGAGTGATATGAAGAAAATCAGCAAAGAGAAATGGCAGGTGAAGTCCTGAGGAGACTAGGTCAAGTCTGAGAGTGCTTTTCCAGCAATGTCATGGGGGGGGCATATAATTGCCCCAGCAAATACAACAACACATGCAAAGTTTTTTCTACCAGGAAAGTTCACTGGATCTGGATGTTAGAGATTTTTACAGGGCTGCTTAAGTAGGCCCTCAGCCCAGTATGTGCCAAGATCCCAGACTTCCGGAAGAAAAGCAGGTATCCTGCTTGAGCCACGTTGTGTGAACACTTCAGGTGCAGCAAGGCCCTCTTAGCATTTAGAGAAAGTTTAACATCATGTAGAAAACCATTTAACAGTCAGATTCCCAGAAGACAGCAAAGGGCCATCCTCACAAACAGACCTTTCTAGGGGATGGGTATCTTAAGCTTGCTGTAAACACTCAATAAAGGTGGGCTTGGTTAGATGATTTCTTCATATGAATATTAAAAGGAACAGTGTTCAAAGTGGGGGAATATTCCAGAGGAACAGCGTTGTAGCAAGCTTGGCATATTTGAAGGGTTGGAACCTTGGGATAATGGGAGCAAATAGAAAGCGGAGGAGAGTGATGGATTTTCCTTCCATGCCAAGAGTTGATGTCTGGCCACAAGGACCACCTGGTGCTATGCAATTTTGCTCCATTAGGTTTCCTGAGATAGTCTCAGGAAACAGCCAGCAGGCACTGAACCCCTGCTATGAGCTGGGCTCGGTTCTAAAATATCAGACGAATGATGAAATGATTTCTCATTTACTTCTCACCATGACTCTTGAAGTAACATGAAGATTATAGTTGATTCACGGCAGAGAAAGGTTATGTCATTAGACCGAGGCCATATATTTAATAAACAAGAATGAGTTTGGGAGCCATGTGGTCTGATCAGAGCACACAGTTTGTGAGCCACACTGGAACAGTGTTTCAACACTGCAGTGTGTAACCTATGAGTCAAGACCAGTACTTCAAACACAGATTAAATGAATACAATAAAAAATACATATAGCAGAATGCATTGTATTTAATGAGAGTAAGTAGTATCTGAAATTTATGCTTGATTTATTTATATATTAGACTTTAAGCACAACACCCATACAAAATTACTGTGTAAAATATATTCCTTACTTTAGATGCTAATAAACAAAGTCACTGTAGCCACAGATCTAGCAAAGCTAAATTCTTTTCTATGGATGAATGACTTTTCCTCATTCCCCTTCCTGTTTCCTGGCAACTCTGTCCTTTTATAGGTGAGTCAAGTCCCAGAAACTAATCTGCTGAAATTTCTGTCCACTAGGACACTTGGCAGCTAGTACTAGCTGGTTGTAACAGTTGCTATGACTATGACACCCTAACTGTATTCCCCAAATGTTCCTTCATGAACAGACATCATGTGGAAGAGTTCTCTGTGTTCCAGACATGGAGGTCTGATTGTCACCCTTAGCTTTGGGTGTCCCTGTGACTACTAGTGCTATAGAGCTGCCCCTGAAGCCACCTGGCTGTTGCATAGCCCTACCCAGCCACTTGCTGTTCTCAGCAGCAAAGGAGGTTAAGTTGGAAGGACTGGGTACATTGTTTGGAGCCCTGGATGGTTCACTGTGTGGATGGCTGTTGTCAGCCAAAGTCATGGTAATGGAGAAAGAAAAATAAATCAGGGAGTGTCAGGTATTCCAAGAAAAAAGGATGAAGGTGAGGGTGTATCATATCAACATTGCTTTCCTATGATCTATAATGTAATGCAAATGAGATTGTTTAAAGGATTTTTAGAAAGGTGTGGTTTTGTGGACTGCAACTCTATAAAACAATCATATTGTCTACTACCTACCATTCTTAGCATAATTTAGATTTGAGAAAGAGCACAGAAACAGCCAGCATTGGATGTTGATAATTTTGAGTCTCTGTGGGTGGTTTGCAGCATCAAACTGTCATTTGTCAGTTTGCTTTCTGCTCCTAAATTTTTATTTGGAGTATATCTCTGTGTTATGCACTGGAATATATAATAACAATGGCAAATGCACATCAGAAATTTCCTGGAAAGACTGTGCCTAGTGGTCACATTGCAGAGAGGCTTCGTAAGTTGATGGCCTTTAATGCTCTTAAAGAATTGTAGAGTATATTAACATTTTTCTGAAAGCTAATATCTAAAGCAGAAATATATTCACTTGAATCAATGTAACAGTGCTGGGACAGAGCATTTTCAACAGTTTCTTCAAAGTTTTGGCTTCTAGCTGCTTCTTATCCCTGCTTCAGAAGACAGAGTCAGAACAGGAGTGTTTTTTGCCTGTGCAGACAGACAGACAGATGGACAGCAGCAGAACTGTGAATGAAGGCAGCTTTGCAAATGACTCCCGCGAGGACTGCAGCTTCTGTGCCCTCACTGGTGCTGAGCCACCTCTTTCTCAAGACTGTGAGATTTCCTCACATGCCCATGGAATCGCCTCACTTGTTAGCAGGGCCTGGATGAGGTGGGGAGGGAGTGCACAGCCAGAAATCTGACTTAACTTCTCCCAGGATTTCAGGTACAGTGTTTTCTACTGAAGGAGAAAAACATTCTCCTAAGTCTCAGGACTTGTGGCTGTCACTACGGCCATTCAGCACTATGGAGAATCATTGTGTCCTGACAGAGTGGGATCAGGAATAGGAGGTCAGCCACTGTGGATGACGCCTTTGCGTTTTAGCTGAAATATATTCTGCTGAGTACTGTTGTGTTCAAACATGGCTAGTGATTTTTATGCATACCTGGCAAAATATATTTGTGTCCACAAGAGGGCTTCACTTTCCTATTTTTAAGTACCGTACCTCTTTCAATAATAGTATATACTTTATCTTATTTTTACTTGATTTTTGTTTGCCTTTGTGGGGTTAGTTATTGAACCCAAGGGCCCACAGATAAATGGAAAAGCGCTCTACCATGGAGCTACACAACCTGGAGTGCTGTTTGTTTCTGATGTCACTAAAGAAATCTTGCTAGACACAGTGGAAGAAGTAAGGCTACAAAATCTGATATCACAGGTCAGGAGGAATCAGACAGTGAGACAGTGAGTTTCAGAAAGTTTCACATCCTTCTTATGAAACTGAAAACAGAAGTTTGGTCTTTAAACCTTACAATTATAACTTGAATTAAATTCACTCATAGATACGTTTCTTTTTTTTTTTTTCATAGTTAGGTTTCTAAGTTGCACCTATTTTCTCTGCAAGCTATAGGTAAATTAAAAAATATTATTCTGTATTCAAATATTATTCTGTATTCAAAAATCATGATTCATATTTTTACTCTTTGAGCCATTGTTTCTTGGGCCTTGAATTACTTCTTTTATTTTTTTAATGTATTTGGTTGTTACAGGGTCTCACTGTGCAGCTTAGACTCATGGTGATCCTCCTGCTTTCAGCCTCCCCAGCACTGGGATTACAGATGTGCACCACTACCCCCGGATTCTGTGGCCCGCTCAGTGTGCCCTAGAGGTGGGGCTGGTGCGGCATGTAGCACCAGGGATAGAACCCCGGTTCCTGCGCTTGCCTAAGCAGGCACTTTAGTCCACTGAACTATCTCACTGGCCCCTGAATTACTTTTAAATCTAAATTCAAGTTTAAGCTTGTTGCCACCCCACCAGCCATCTGAAGTTTCTGTTACCAAGCACAGAGAACTAAATCAAACTTCCCCTAAAGTAGTGGGGCGGTTCATTGAACTAAATTTAACTTAAGCTGAAATGAAGACTTGCAAGTGTCACCTTCTGCTTTGACTATTTTATTTTAGTTACTTATTTTGAGACAGGGTCTTGATGTGTAGTTCAGGCTGGCCATAAACTCACTATGTGGTTGAGGCTGGTCTTAAATTCACAGCAGTGCTCCTGGCATCCTCCTACCTCAGCCTCCTGAGTGTTGGGATTACAGGCAAGCATTACCACACCTGGCCACCCACCTCTTGCTTTGAGTGGCAGGTTTTCCATTTGTTTGGGAAGAGACAAGAAGGGGGAAAGCAGTGCTCTGTCATAGAGTAACTCAGTGGAAAACGTACTTTGTCTGGCTCTCCTATGTTCAATATTGGGAAACATAAGTTCTTACTCTAGGAAAAAAATAGCAGCATATTTTTCACTCAGTTTGAGTTCCTAAAGAAATAAGAATGAAACATATAGATGGATTTGAAAATGTAAAATGTGACAAACTAAATTGAATGGGCTAATATTTTGTTAAACTGGCCAACCAAAACCAAATAGGCCAACTTGTATATTTTGTAAATAGTATTGACTTTCAGTGGGCTAAATGAAAGCTAAAACTTTACAATTTGACATAGTAAGTTGATTAGCATTTGTGGTAACTGTTAAAGTGTTGATATCCTTAGAGCTTAGCTCTGAAAACCTTCAGTGAGCTTATTCCAAATTACAGGATTAGGAACATCCATCCAATACAGTCAGTAAACAGATAAAGTACTCATCCCACCATGGATGCTTAGGATTAAGCAAAGTTGCAGGGTGTGTTACAGAATAATCTGACAGTAGTAACCATCCCAACAGAATATTACTTAAGTAATATTAGAAAGTCCCATCTAACATGTGAGAGGCCTTGAGCTCAATTCCCAGCACGCCAGCAAAACCGAGCCAAAGCCAGCACACGTTGAAACGCAGTAATTCTGTTGTTCTTGGTTTATCAGTGGGACAATGAAGACCCACGGAGGCAAGAGATGTGCTCAACATTTGTGACATAGCTAACAAGCAGCAAATCACCGACTTGAACCCAGTCACTAAATAAAAACAAGCCAGTGTTCTTGAACAATCCGAAAATAATTTTGAAAGAAAAATGTGAGCAGTGCTATTGTTATTGACAGGTGTTCTTCAGCATAGTTACACTGAAACTTCGAAGAGTTATATACTCATTTGGGAGTGTGCGATCTAGCGTGTGCGTGTGTGTGTGTGTGTGTGCATATGACTGAGTGTGTGTGTATGTGACTGAGTGTGTGTGCATGTGCACATGCATTAGCGAAGCATTAAAAAGAACCAGAACAGATATTTCTCTTCTAGCTCCATCATATCTGATATGAAAACACAGGAATCCTATATACCTGTTCATCTTACTGTCTCAAAATTGTGTTCAGTTAATTGACGGTGAGTGGGTATGGATGAAGTTATTTCATAGAGGAAAACACTTCCCTTAACCATACATTTTATATACTAAATGCCTTAGCATTGAAGTATTTTTTTTAACTTTCATTTATTAGGTATGGGATCTTGCTGCACAGTTCAGATCCTACTGTCTCAGCCTCCCCAATGCTGGGATTATAGGTGTGTGCCATCATGCCTGGTTTCAGTGCCTGGATCAGCACAACATGTGGGACCAGGGAAGGAATACAGGTCCTTGTGCTTGCCAGGCAGGTGCTTACACCGCTGAGCTATCTCTCCATCCCTGGCATCAAAGTTTCAAATGTGTTGGTGAAAAGCACAGAAGAGGGTAAAATCCTAATTAGGAAAGAATGATATGCAAGCTCAAGAATGTGCACATAATGTTTCTGTGGGTAAGAAAAAAACACAGATAGAAATGTGAAAATCAAGTTCGTAATAAAACTACTTTGTTTTGGTATTAGTGAGCTATCACGTGGCTGCATGATACAGAAACGCAGAAGAGCCGATTGTACCTGCTGTGAGTCAGTGTCCATGCCCCAGAGGAGCACCTGAAATTGAACACACTCAGACCTGAGCTCCTTATCCCACTCTTAAAGCCAAGTCCACCCGTGCACTTCCTTGTTCCAGTGGGGGAGCTCCCCTCGCGAGGCCCTAGCCATGGTGTCATCCCTGCCGCCCTCCTTTTCTGCATGTCTCCCACACCTAATTCCTCAGATATGGTTGGCTTCACCTTCAACAGACACCCATAACCAGACCTCTTCTCCCCACCTCTGTGATTTCTGGCCGCTTTCTTCTTTCATCATGGTTGTCATCATTCAGTGAACGACGTCCCTCCTCACAGTGAGTTCTTCAGACAGAAGCCCCAGAGCTCACTGCTCGCCCAACACCCTGTGCTGAGTCCCTGCATATTCACGTGGCTCCTCCCCCTCCTCCCCCTCCTCCTCCTCCTCTTCCAGCTTGTCCTGCGGGAAGCTTCTTACTTAGCATTCCTCACTGTTTTCATAGTGTTTTGACTTAGTGACAGATTATGTAGTTCATTTTCTTATTAGGACAGTTATTTCTTCTCTGTGTCTGTTGGTCCCCTTTTGCCAGAATCTAGACTTGGTGATGGCAGGACTCCTTTGTTTACTGATGCATTGTAAGCATGCTTGGCATTGCTTGAAATATAGTAGCTGCTCAGTAAATGTCTGACGAATTGTTGAATGAAGATGTTTAGGCAGCGTAATTAGATTTTAAATATAAGTGCAAAGAAAGAGTGTGTTACTCTGGTACCATTTTATTTATTTATTTATTTTGCAAAACCAGGGATTGAACTCAGACCCTTGTGCTTGCCAGGGAAGCACTTATTCCACTGAGCCATCTTCCCAGCCCCTCGGATACCATTTTAGATGTAAGCTACCAGTATAGCAAACTTTACAAGGACAAAGGAACCAGGTAGAATAAAGGGAACATACAATGTACAATGTGTGTTTTCCCCTCAACTATTTAAAAGCTGAAATCAATTATTTCTTAAAGCAATGAGTAGGAACTCTTCAACCGACTCAATGAATAGGTTCTTTCTTATTTGAGATTCTGTTTAGAATACTTAGCATTAAGAGGTGCTTAGTAAATGTCAGTTATTATTATACTTTAGATATGTGGATATGTATTTTAAATAATTAACTTTGAACAAATAATTATACTATTTTTGCAGCCTCATAAGCTTCATAAATTAAATATATTGCAACTCATTTGGCTTGTGTTTATGTATCTGTTTTGAATTAAGAAACTTCGTACTTTTAAACCTCCGTTGAACTGGTTCAGTTAAAATATTTGTGCAAGGCCCCAGGGTGTGGTTGCTGTACCATTTACTAACGCGTTGTGGTTACAGTTGGTCCTCAGGTGACCTGTCAGCCCCTTCTTTTTCAGGTGTGGTCGAACTCTGTCACTGAGATAACCAGTGGTGACCTCTGTGCGGAGGACGGGGACTCCTCCCTGTGGGAGCTGGTCTACCAGGTCACACCACCTAGCAATGGCTATCTGGCACTGAAGTCCTCTCCTGACCAAAGCATCCAGAATTTCACTCAGGCTCAGATTAATGAGGGCCTGGTAGTGTTCGCACACTCTGGTAAGTCGGGTGGTGGGCAGTGGGAGAGGAAGAAGATAGAGAGTTATGTTTTGCTGTGTACATGTGCTGACATCTTAGACAGCAAACATGGACTCATAAAAATAATAAAAACAGTGTCCAAAACAGGTCACAGAGCAAAGCAATGTGAAATTAAAATATGTTTTAATCAGTGGTTACTGTGATGTTCTCCCCCCTCCCTCCCTCCTTCCCTCCGTTTCTCTATCCCTCTCCCACTTCTCTGGAACTGAACTCAGGACCTCTCATTTGTCCAGGCAGGCCCTGTTCCATTGAGCTATATCCCTGGATCTTCCATTTAGAAACCTAGAAGCTCTGTAATTTCTTAAAAAGTGGCATGTTTAGTGGGCTAATAATAGCAAACCATAGAGTACCTTTGCCTCCCACCAGACTTAAACAGATTGTCATGTAAAGTCAGATATCTCTTCGTTGAGCCTTTTCTTAGTCTCTAAGATAACTTCTCTTTTCTGTCACTCTTCATGGCTGTGTGTCCTTCCTAGAATAGTTCAGATTTTTTAAAAAACCTTTTTGTTTATTTATTTGGAACAAGGTCTTGCTATCCAGCTCAGACTCATAGTGATCCTCTTGTCTCAGCCTCCCCAGTGCTGGGATTACAGATATGTGCTACCATGCTCAGTTTTGGTGGCTGACATGGTGTGCCTAGGGTTCCGGGACCAGCGTGGCATACAGTATTGGGGTTGGAACTTAGATCTTTGCATTTGCCAGGCAGGCACTTAGACTGCTGAGCTATCTCCCCAGCCCCAGATTTATTTGAATATTTGTTGTTTCTCTAATGACAAGGGCAGTCTAAACACTGTAAGGACAGGGTATTATGTACCTTCAGCTCCTAGGACAGGTATTAGCACGTAACAGGTGCTTAATAAAAAAAAATTTTGTTGCAAGAGTGAAATACCTATTATGGATCAGGTAATATGATGCCAGATGTTAGGGTTGCATGGGTAAAAACAAGCATACTTGGTCATGGAATGAACAGGGTCAGTGAAGGAAGGAATATAACTTTAACTCTGAGAGATCCTGACATTGACTGTCCTTGTCTGCTTATCTTGTTCATCAGTAAATCAGCACGCCAAACAGCTCATGGAGGTCTGCAGCGGGGGTGACCCAGGCACAGTGCAAGGGCAGTCGGGCTCTGCTCTCAGGCTGCCCTTGTCACCAGAGGGGGAGGGGGAGGGGGAGAGAGCAGGAGAGGAGGATGTGATCCGAAGGTCGAGATATCCATTTTAAAGTTATTTGACTTTATCTTCCTTGAAGATGTAGTAAGGTTAAAAATTGAGACATCCTCTAAATCCAAATGTGGCAATATCCTGATATCTTTGCCCTAGGATCTCCAGAGAACCTGAAAATCACTCACTATGTGAATGTTTGTGTCTAGTGCTTCTGAACCTGTAGCCCAGGACATGTAAGATTAGAACTGATGCAAACTATCCTACATCTACCCAAGAATATGTCAAGGCATTGTTTCTGGACTTGATAATATTTTAGTGGACATGTACATTCCTGGAATCCCAGCACTAGGGAGGTTGAGGCAGGAGGTCCTAGGCCAGGTTGTGTTACATAGAGTTTGAGGCCAGCCTGAGCTTCAAAAATTAAACTAAAACAAATGAAACCCATGCATATGTGTTGCTGTCTTTAAATCATGTTCAGAAGTGCTTAGAAACTGAATAAAATTCATTTTATTGACAGTTTCTTTTATTTTTTTTAATTTTTATTTTTTAATGTTTTATTGAAGTACAAATATCAATGAGACAGTTTTAAGATACCTTGACAAGATGGATTTGATATATTAATACATTGCAAACTGTTTTCATAATGTTTTAGTATCATATAAGGTACATACATGATATTATACTTACAGATATTATTATACTGTATGTCTCTTATCGTCAAATAGAGTGTAGCTGTTTGCATATCTTATTTTTTATACCTGAATTACATCAAAGATTCAATAATTATACTTTCTACCTTGTTATTTTCCTAGTGGTTGTCTATAGTACTAGAAGCTGACATAATATCCTGTCCAACCACTCTTAGTGACAGTTTCTTTTACTTATGTGCTTTTCAGTAGAAGATATAAAAGTCCCAGGATGTTTTGGCATCCATTTTTTAAAATTAATTTTATTGGGAAAGGAATAGCAATAAGACAGTTATTAAAAGAGTTTAGTAGGACAGTTACAATAATTAATACAGTGCATATTGTTGTCTTCATAGTAGTTTTTCAGAGGACAACATACAGACATGAGATTGTCTAAACCATATTAACACAAATCTCACAAATCTTTCTTCTCATTGAACTAAGAGAACGTAGCTGTATATCTGTCCTATTTTGTATATACAGATATATCACTACAAATGGTTCTTTGTATCCCCCTTTTTTGTTTAGTTTGTCAGAGATAGGTGCCATTCAAATATTGTAGGTATGTGAATTCAGCAAAATACTCTAATATAGTCCAACAGTCCATAATAGTAGTGGGTTATCCATGGAATTGGCAAGGACAGAAGTTGTTGACTTAAGCCTTTTATAGCTCAGCATATTAATATGGCTTTACTTTTTATACTTTGTGTTTATACTTTTCTTCTGGATGGTTAAGAGCAAAATAAAGCAAGACCTATGTAACAAAAAATTGTAATTGTGTATCTGAAAAGGTCAGTCAAATCTCTTCAGGATTTACCCTGAAACCATGTATAATTTAGATATCTAGCTTTTTAAATAAAAGGATTATCATATTTTGTGGATGGAGACAACTTCTCTAGAGGCTTGTATAAGGAAAATTTTGAATTTCTGAAGCTATCCTGTTTATTTTGAAAAGCAGTCACCAATTGTTTCAAAATGCCAAATACTGTAGAAGATTTAATTTCATCTGCAGATGTGCTCTAAGCAGTAGAGAATAATGACCCCATTTTGCAGATGAAAAAGTAGGGGCTCACAAAGACTTGATTGCTCTGCCCCTAAAGCTGGGCTTTCTTCGTTGGTTCTGGCCTACTGAAGGCCAGAACAGTTTGCAGAACTGAAGTCACTGTTTACAATGAAGGATCAAAATGAAATTTAGGACTCTGAGTTGATTGACTTATCAGCTCCCAGGTCAATATTTGCTTGGTGAGTAGGAAAATAATTTCTCCTCAGAAAGCAGGAAGGACAGTTAAAGGTACAGTTAACAGCAGAGCCATCCATTATGTCTCCTAAGTGGACCTTGAGCATCTGGAGTCGAGTGCCAGATGAACCTGATCCAGAAAGCAGCTGTACCCGTGTGGATGTCTGTGCTGCAGCAGCCTCTCACAGACTGAGGTTTCCTTAGCCCCGCTTAACACTGTGCATTTGCAAAGTGCTTTGCCATTAATTTAACTCAGTATCCACATAGCATCCTAAGTAGCCTAATAAACCCAAGAGGTGGGAAGCTAAGTGATGCACCATTGTTTTTCTGAAAGGACTATTACTGAAAGTAGTGTGATTATAGAGTAAAAGATCTACAGGCCAACACTGTTTTTATATTTTCTTCCTTATCTTTCTTTGGCCCTTATGAGTCTGATAGGATGCACTCAATTTAATATTCTATTTATTTTGATATAAGTTCTTTGATATCATTTCCACTTTGTGTCTGGATTCCTGAAATATTCAGTGTCCAATGATAGAAAGCCTTCTCTCCTTAATTTCATATTTCATTAAATGCAATTTTTAAAACACTCATTCTAGAAAAACAAACAGTGTAAAACAACATCTGGTTTTGGGCCCATGTTCTGAGTTAGACTCAGTGCTCACCCACCCTCACCGGGAAAATTTTACAATCTTTTTGGTGAAACATCAGAACTCTCAGGGTTTGCCTAGATAACAGAAACAAAATACTGTCAACCCATTGATCTACCACTTAGTAAACTGTGTCATTGAGGGTGCACTTGGTCATGATTATGAGACTGACCACGCCTCCTTTATTCTCTGTAACCTGCTCCTCAGGATAGCCAAGGTACGTCTGTACCCAGTACAAGAACACAGGCCTGTGGGCCTCCCCATTTAGTATGGATGGATGTCTTCAAAGGGTGATGCAGGTCTGAACCTTGAGCTGTCTACACTGGGGTCTTGCGCAGTGCCTGACATCAGATTGGCAAAGCACCATGAGAACTGAATCAATTGCAGTTATGCACATAAGTTAATCGTTAACTTTACTGATACCACCAATGCCTTGACATCAGGATGAGAGGGGAGTTCTCTCCTTGCAGAGATGCAGTGAAAGCAGGACTTTTATTCCCTTCTCCCTCTTGACAGAATAGTTTGCTTGAGATAGATACATATTTGAAAATAAGTCTTTGGGGGGTGATAAGTATTATTCTTAAATTTTGATTCCCAGTATTAGTAAGATTTCAAAATGTGTGTTTTGTGTGTTGCAGTCATGCACTACTAAACTGGTATAAGTAGATTATAAAATTGATAATAAAATTCAAGTAAGTGGTGTGTCCAAATTGTTTTAGTTTCTTAGAGAAAAGCTCTGTTATATTTTATTATTGTAGGATTGGGGAACGGACATTTAAGACAGTCATTCATCACTTGGTGTTAACAGTTTTTCTGAGGAAGGAGTCATCAGGCAGTTCCTTCATTGTGCAAACACATGAGAGTTCATATTTACACGAACTAGACCAGCTTTGAAGCCTTTTGATAATATGCGTAATCTCAGGGGCTGGGGTCCTCTATGCGGTCTCCTGTCTACAGAAGTGTGATGTAGCACATAGCTGGATGGGATCCAGGGGGCTTAGCGGGTGTATTAACACAGGGCTTGTTTCACAAAGCGCCTTCCTAGGGGAAGGGGAGGAAGATGGGTGGCTTTTGCAGAGCAGTGGAATTAACCAAAGTGTAATTTCTTCTTTTCAAGGAGCAGCATCAGGAAGCTTTTCTTTTCGGGTTACTGATGGCTTGAACTTCGCACCCCGGCAAGTCTTCAGCATTATAGCCCAGGAGCTGACCCTGAGCCTCAGAGCTAACAGAGGACTGGGCATCTTCCCGGGTGAGAGCTGATCTTGAGCCGTTTGTTTTGAGTTTTGAGTGTGTCAAAGTATTGTCTTTTCTACAAAGTAATAACATCCTAGTAACATTTCTAAAAACCTGAAAGGATTTGCCAGGAACAAAGTTGGGCTCTCTGCTGCAGTTCTTCCTGTTCATCCTCCTCGGGAGAGGGTGTGCTGGCAAAGCGCAGCGGGGAGAGTCAGGCGGGAGCTACGGTTTCAGTCCAAGAGTCCTGATTGCCTCCTCTCTGCTTACACTGCTTAAAAAGCCACGGAAAGCCAGGCTATGTGCAGCCCACCTTGCTCTGCCCTGTTGGAATGTCTGCCTTTGGAGTAGAAAACCCAAGGCAGCTCCTAGACTATTGGGGGCTCTGCAGCCTCCAGGTGGCTCTTGGCCAAGAATGTCAGCCTGGCTGACATGGAGAAAGGTACACAGAGGAGGCTCTGAGCCGATGCTTTCTTAGGAGGAAAAGTGAGATTTACCCAATGGCAGGAACAATTTTCCCAAAAGGAGGACAAAAGTTGGATTTGTTATTTCCAAAAAAGAGTATTGAGGTATAAGCACAGGAAACAATAAAATTTCAACAGATCTTAAATGTGGGTGAGGAGAAAAAAACAAAAAACATTGTGGCTTATTTCAGTGATATGCTGAAACACAGGAGAAAAATTAATTATGGTTACAGTAGCCATTTATCTGAACCAACGGGAAGAGTTGGGACAGACCTTGTGAGTCATCTGGAGCTATTGTTCTCCGTGTTTTTCACAAGCCGATGCTCCCGGTAGCAAGGACCCACTGTATCATGCAGGTGTGGCTCAGGCGGTCCTCTCACCTCATTGTCTTTCCAGAGACCCAGCTGAGCTTTGCTCAGCTGGATTCTACAGCAGTCAGCCAAGGGGTGGTGGTCCCCACGGCTGTGTCACAGAGGCCCACGCCTCCCCTTCCCTGGGGTCCCCCAACCACTATCATCATGGCCTGGCTTGCCAGGGAAAAGCATCTGGCGTCCTGCCTCATGGTATGATCTCAGATACCGGGTTGTCAGCCCCTGTAGCTTTGCATGCTCAGCGTCAGATGTTCTAAGTTATCAGGGAAAGCATATGCCTTTTTTAGAACTGAGAATTTTTAGATCTACTTTAAAAATAGAAAAGCTATTTCTATTATAGATTAGAAATTCAGATGCATTGATAATTTGTGTTTATATGACATTTTATAATTGTAACCTACTACCCTGGATTGCTATAAGGATTTAAATGAAATAATGTATGTAAATGCAAGCTTTGATCCATCCCCATGTGATAGTTAAAAACAATGGAGGCTTGGGAAGCTTTAAAGCTATTTAACTAATAGGAATTATAATTTCCAAGACCGAGACCTGAATCTGTCCCCAAATACTGCACTTATACCTGACGGCTCCTCTCTCCTGTGTTCCAAGGCTGTCTCTGTTTTGCAGTGTTGCCTCTTTGGGAATGGGCTGTGGTTGCTGTTCATTTTGTCTCATTGTCAGTGTTCTTTATGTATTGCAATGTGCAATGAGAAAAATATGCATAGCAATTTCATAGAGAGAAGTGATTATGTAGACATGTGATTTATTTAGTTTGGTTAAAGAGATACTGCCACCTGGCATTCATTAACACAAATAATTTTTTAAAACTTTCGCACTGGTTCCATACCATTTAGTCTTTCTTTGCGAGTTCATCAGACATCAGCTATTTCTGGCTTGGCTCCTTTACGCAGCTGGCCTTAGAAAGTGGCTTTGGCTGAGACTCGAAAGTGTTTAGACGGGGAGCCAAAATGATAATTAGAATCCATGGTGCGGTGAATATTTCAAGGTTACCCGTGGCTTCTATGCCCTCCCAAATTGAAAATCAGTTTTTGCCTCAGTTATTTTAATGTGAGAAATACTCTAGCTCCAAATTAAATTCTTTTTTGTGAACTAAGAAATGTACAGAAAATATTTTTATCGTGTTACTTTTGGCTTATTTTGTATTTTGAATATATATATGTAGATGTGCATTTATTTTATATGTGTGCACAATATGTATATGTACTTCATTTCATTGAAACATGCTTTGTTTATTTCTGCAAGATTCATTCCCCAGAAAAAAATTTTCTGACAGTTTTTCGCATTGAGTGCCGCCATTGATTTTGTTTATCTTTAGTGCTGGATGTTAGAATGTACTATAGTCTTAGGATCTAATTATTTTGTTTATCCAAATTGTACTTGTCACTTTTTCAAGGAGCCAAGAATGCCTTGAACATCGCAGGGATTCGCATTGCAAGTTTTGCTACCACAGGCTAGTCTAGAATACAAACTTAGGTATATCCAGACGTAGGGCGTCTGGGAGCCGATGGCAGTCTGTGACTTCAGTATCTTTGGCATGATGTAGAGGGAGTAACATCTCATTGCTAAACCATCTGTCACCTGTGGCAGGAACTGAAGGAGAGAAGAAGAGAGAAAGGATTCATAGTGTGCTGCAGAGGAATATACAGCAGAGATTCAGAAAAAGTTCTAGCCAGTCAATCTTGTAAGACTTAGTAGGAGGTAGCTAAGAACTATAAGAAAATATTGTCAGTCCTGAAAGAAATAAATAAGGGTTTGATAACTGATGGAAGCAGACTTCCATTCAAGAATGCAACATCGTGTAGACCATATTATGCTAAGTATCTAGTGAGTGGAACAGATGGGGCAGAGACGTGGATCTCTACAGGCTCAGGGAGCCTGGAAGAGCTTGGTTACTGAGACAGGGCTCAAGTGCCCTGCACAGGGAGCAGCGCTGTGAGCAGTGCCCCTGGGGAAGGGGGGGGTATGCCAGGGGAAGTGCGATTACAGTGTGAAGGGCAAGGAAGAGAAAGAATGGGTCTGAGAGGTGGAAAGAAATCCAGCAGACATATTGAATGGTTAGTCACAGTACTTCCTAACTCAGATATTATGTCACCTGTGAAGTTCAAAGTAGATTGTTCTAAGTAATATAATGGTGAACTGAAAGCATTTTGGAATCAGCATGACTCTCAGTTACTCTTCTCTTGTTGCTGGGACAAATACCCAACATCCAAAATGAAGGAAGGAAAGGTTTGTTTAGCTCACAGTCACTGGAGGTTTCAGTCCATACTCAGCTGGCGCCAAGGCAGAGCGGCACATGGCAGAGAGCAGCTGTTCATGGTGGCAGCAAAGAGCAGAGAACAAAAGGAAGAGTAATAGCAACAATGGCAACAAAAAGGAAGTCTGTCTCCCCTAAGTTGCATTCAGGCTACATGCCCCATGTAGTACTCACTCCCATAATCCCAGCAGTACTGGACCGGCCAGATAGCTCAGCAGGCTAACACGCCCGCTTAGGCAGATGCAGGGGCGGAACAGTCCCCGGCCTGCTGTGCTGGCCCTGCACCTGGGGCACACTGAGACAGCGACTGAGCCCGGGCATGGCGATGCACTCCTGTAATCCAGCGCTTGGGAAGCTGAAAAACAGGAAGAATCACTACAAGTGTGATCTGTATAGTGAGGCCCTATAGGCCCTACAGACCCTGTACTAAGTACATAAAAAAATAATAATCTCAGCTGTACTAAGAACCATAATCCCAGTGGATCATGAGTTAATCGAAAACTAGAAGTCCCCTCCCCATGACTACATGAGGCTTTGAGGGGGCAACTGCATACAAACCATAACAATGACTCATATGAGACCATCAGGTAAGTGTCATATATTCCTTCTTGGTGATAAGAAAAAACTCTACACCACCTAAGTTTATCATGATATAGAAAAGAAAAGGTAAGAAACGTGTCCATGCCAGTTTCCTGGTACAAATTGGATAGCTATTGTCTAAAATTGTTGGTACCAAAGGTGATTTTAAAAAAAGCTGCATATATGCAATGAGGTGTGTTGGGGGTTAGACATTTATGTCACATATACGTCTTGTATACAAAGCCTCAGATAATTTTGTACATTACTTTTTGTGTACCTGCATTTTGACTCTAGCCCATCTGTGAGGTCCACTCTAAAATTTTCCACTATGGAGTTCTGTCAGTGCTCAAAAAGCTCAAGGTTTTGAAACATTTTAGATTTAAAATTTTTGGATTAGTACTCTCAATTTGTACATCTTTGCCCCTTGTGTTAGGGCTTTGCACATATTAGGGACTTAATAATGTTTGTCAAGGAAATATGTGAAGCTTCTAAACATGATGATCCTGAAACTTTTGGTGTTATAGTGGCAGTTGTTTTTTGTGGAACAAATGAAATAGTGTTTGAAAGAAGAATAAAGCAGAAACCTCCATGAACTGAGCTAAGTAAACCTTTCCTTCCTTAAATTTGGGTGTCAGGTATTTTGTCCCTGCAATGAGTGAAAAGTAACTGGGACAGAATTTGGTACCAAGAATGGGTCATTTCTGTGACTATACCTGACCATGTGGATTATGAGCTTTTGGGAATGGCTTGTGGGAAGAGATAGGAAAGGTTTGGAGATGTTGCCTACTAGTGAAGAGCTGGGATGCCTTCAGCTCTTCCATAGGGGAGATTCTAGTCAGAGCTCAGAAGACCAGAAGGCTGATAGAAAGCATCTGTCTGTACAGATCAGGCTGGAGAGATTTCTGCTGGGAAGGACTGCATTGGTTGTTGGAATGCAGATGATTTGTGTTATGGTTTGGCAGCAAGTTTGTCTGCATTTTGCTCCTGTCCAGAGACTTTGCCTGAGACTGAGATTAAGCACAGTGGACTAGTTAGTCTTGCAAAAGAAATCTCAAGGCAGTTGAATGTTGAGGCAGTGGCATGGCTATTGTTGGGGGCTTTTAGTCAGATATACATTGAGAGTGAAGAGCGAAGAGCTCAGCAGAATGATTTAAAATGCTATGAGTTTGGCCAGAAAGGCTGTGAACTGCAGAGATAGAGCTGAGATCCCCATTGCCCAAGAGAAACAGGAAAATAGAAAAAATGTGCTGAGAGAATCACAGAAAATGGCAGATTCTTACCCTTTGCAGACTTAGAGTCACAAGGGTGAGGGAGTTTGCTTTGAGGAGAAACTAGTAGCCAACAAGAGTACAGAATGGTGCTGGCATAGGGAATTTATTTCTGGGAATCAGAGTCAGAGTGCTTATGGATCCAGGCACTCGGTCCCTACAGCCAAAAAGAAGAAAGCCTGGCTACTGCTCCAGCTGGCAGCAGACCTTGGCATCATCCACATGATACTGATTTTAGGCACATTCAGAATGGAGGAGTTCTGTATTTAAGAAGGCCTCCATCTAGATTTCAGAAGGCCTGGGAGGCAGGCAGGGTACCCCTGAGAGGGCAGTATGTGGAGCAAAGAGTAAGAAGCCTATTCAGTGGAAACCCAAGAAGTAAAGTCAGGAACATTTGTTGTCTGAGAAAACGTGCAAGGAGGGAACAAAGCCAGCCACAGAGAAAAGCCATGGGAGCTACTAGCAGAAGTGCCATAGGGGTAAAGCCATGTAAAACTTATGGAGCTCACAACTCATCACAGATTGCTTCAGATGTTCCATGTGGAACTACAGGACTTAATGTTTGCCCTCTGGATTTTGGACTTGCTTTGGTGCCAGGGCTTTACCCTGCTGCTTGTACCATTTGAAATAGCAATGGTTTTCTTGTGCCATTGAGTGTTGGAAATGTTTCACTTTTCATTTGTACAGGTGCTAACAGCTAAGAGTTTGCCTTAGATCCTGGAGGAGACTTGGAACTTGGACTTTTCAGTAATGCTATAACTGTTAGGGATTTTGAAACTCTTAAAGATGGGCTAAAATGCATTTTGCATAAATGGATGTGCATGAGTCTTGGTGAGGTGCCCACAATGTTCGAGTAGTAAAATATTAATAAGCATGTCTATGTACCTGGAATCTGGTTTAAGGAATTGTCTGGTGGCCAAGTTGATAGGAGATGGATTGTACTGGTTGATCCATTGTGTCAACTTGAGAAGTTTAGAAGTTTCATTAAGTGACTCATCAGGGAGCCAGGATTCTTAGTTTGCAAACATCCTCATCCTATGCAAGAGGAGGGCATGGACATTGTGTGAGTTCTACATCCCCAGCCCCAGGGTAGCTTGTTTATAATATAAGGAGGGGAGAGAAGCTGGCTAGAAGCCACAGCTGCTGCCCTTCCCTTCGCTCTTTGCTGATTTCTGCTGTCATGAACTGCTGCTCTCTGCCATGTGCCACTGTGCCTCGGAGCCAGTCAAGTATAGACTGAAACTTTCACAAACTGTGAGCTAAATAAGCCTTTCCTTCCTTAAATTTGGTTATCTGGTATTTTGTCCCAGCAATAAGTGAAAAGTAACTGAGACAAGTCTTCTCATAGGCTTTAATATACTGGTTTGCTTGTAACTTGCTGAGAAGCATGTGTAGAATGAGACTCTGCCAGAAAGCTGTGGGACCAAGCCCTCTTAGGATTTTGGTATTGAACAACCATTATTCTGTGGATAAAGATTTTGGTGGGAAATCCTACCTGAGTACCCAAAACTCACAGGTGAAAACATCAACTGCTTTTCTAAAATAAAATGAGGGGGTATGGCTAGCTTTTGCTGAGAGAAGCTGGACACACAGAGAGAGAAAGGTTTGTCAGGAGGTTGTGACATGAGGTTAAACTGGTTTTATTGCCTCAGCAGCTTAGAGCAACTGACTACTAGGTAAAACTCAAAACTTCAGTGCCCTTCTGGGTTACTTAGGTGAAGAAGACAGTGAGGGGTGGACTGACATACCGCTGCTGAGTGAAGAGCTCTGTTGGCCTGGACAGCTTGGGTTTAAGCCTGCATGCCAAAAGGCTAAGATCAATTAAATAATATTTTTATTTTATTTACTTATTGGTATCAAGAATCTAACTCAGGACTCTGTACTTGCCAGGCAGGTATTTGTGCTACCAAGCTATATCCCAGCCCTAAATAATATGTTTAAATTTTATTTTTAGTTGACAGATAGTAATTCTACATGGTTATACCTTTTACCTCTGTACGTGGTGTAAAGATAAACTCAGGGTGTTTAGGTCATCCATCGTCTCAAACGTTGTTCTTGTGTGTATAATGAAAGCATCCCACATCCTTTCTCCTAGTGATCTGGAATTACACAATTGAGCCCTGCGGACCGTAATCATACTTCTCTGTAAGAGGACCTCAGAACATGCTCTTACTTGGCTGTGCCTTTGTACTGGTTAGCCAGTCTCTCCTCACCTCATTTTCTACCCACTGTGACTTCTGGTAAATGTTGTTTTGTTCCCTACATCTATGAGCTCAGCTGTTTTCGATTCCATATATAAATGAAATCATGTGGTATTTATCTCTGTGTTATCTGATTTCAGTGAGTATTATGGTCTCCAGGTCCATTCATGGTACTGCAGATGACAGGAATTCATGGCTTTTTTTTTGGCCAAGCAGTGTTCTATTGTGTATAAGTACCACGTTTTCTTTATTTATTCTTATAGTAAAAGGTACTTAGGTGCAGTCTGTATCTTGACTATTATGAATAAATAGTGCCACGATAAGTCTTAGAGTATAGATCTATTTTCAAGCTATGAAGATAGTGTGCAATGTATTAATTATTGTAACTGTCCTACTAACCTGTTTTAAAACTGTTTCATTGCTATTTTATTTTTTTCTCATTAAAATGAATAATTAAAAAAAAAAAAGGGAGAGGAGGGTCAGCCAAATAGCTCAGTAAATTAAAGCATCCGCAAGCAGGCACAGGGGCCGAGGGTTCAATTCCAGGCTGCCAAGTGGGATCCCGGGTCCACCCCTGCCCCTGGGGTACACTGAGATGGCAATTGAAACTGGGTGTTGTTGTGCGCTCCCCGCTTTTGGGAGGCTGTAAACAAGTGGATCACTACAAGTCCAATCTAGTTGTGAGACCCTGAACACTCTGTAGACCCTTCCCTAAGACACAGAAAAAAAAAATTGTGAGAGGAATATGAAGGCAATTGCACACATCCCATGAATATTTGGTGTAATAACCAAAGTTGTGCCAAGGCAGTTTGGATCCTGGGGCGGAGCTGTGTTTCTGAGACTGACATTCACCCCCGTCACCCTCAGGAGCCCCAGGCCCTACTGCTTATCTTTGGAGCTCAGACATTTTATGTGGAGTCTTCAAATTGCAGGCTCTTGGAAATCCTTGCAAGTTTGGAAGTTGTCCAGACCCAAAGCTGGTTTCTCCTTGCAGTTAGCTCATGAGGAATGTGCTTGAAATGCTGCATCTGGTGGCCCCTGCCCCCCAGTTGCAGAGGCTGAGTAAGGAAAGTGAAAACAGGATGGCGTACTGGAGGCTCGATTATTACTGGCTGGCTGCCTTAGCTTTATAATTAACATACGAAGTGAGTTGTGCGTGAGGGGCTGACACCCAGGGATGAGGTAAGAAGCCTGGCCAGAAGAAGGCCAGAAGTCTCCAGCAGACCCTGCACCCTGTGAGGCGGGAGTGTCCCCTCAATCCCTGCAGTGGGCAGGAGTGCTTCCTCTATGCGTGTGCTCCTCCAAGTGCGTCCTGTCCCTTCATCCGTGAGCTTATGAGAATGGGAAGCAAATGAAAACACTGACAAACTTGTGACCTTGCTGTGATGTTTTTAGTATTTGACAAAGCTTTGGTCCACAGTGGATGAGGGAGGAAACCCCTGGCCCTTTGCTGTAGAACACAGAAGGAGTGTTGCTGTACCATGAGTGCGCCCAAGCCGCTTGGCCCCTGGTTGCCAATGAGGCCACCTTTGCACCAGGACCTCGGTCACCCCCAACCCTTCCCAACCTCCCATACCCTTGGTGTTTGCATGGGCCTTTGAGCTACACCAGCCCCATGAGGCACGCGGGCTCCCCAGGAGGTGCCTCACATTCGTGCAAGAACACGTGTCTGCTGTCCAAGGGAAGGGGAGACTTTCTCTTCTCTTCGCAGCACGACATGAGCTGCTTTCGCTGTATATTCCTTGAGCTGAGTAGGGCCCATGTGACACTCAGGTGTGGGTCTGGAGAGAGCAGAGTGGATAGAAGCTGGGTTCTCCTTGGGTGTTGGTAGCAAATCATGCCCAGAAACGATGCTTCAAGGATCACCAGCACCAATGTAGCCCAGGGTCAAGTTAGAGCGAGGCATTCCCCACATTCATACCCATGCATGTTCCATGGAGTTTTAGGGGTCTATGAAAATCCCTTTAGGGGCTGGGGAGATGGCTCAGTGGAATAAGCGCTTCCCTGGCAAGCGCAAGGGCCTGAGTTCAATCCCCGGTTCCGCCAAAAAAAAAAAAAAAAAAAAGAAAATCCCTTTAGTGAAAGGGATCCTTCCTGAATATGCTCCTTACACACCTGTGTCATCTTTCCTTAGGCTCTATGAAGCCCCTTTCCTCTCAGGACCTGAAGGTCGTGACTAATGATGCTGGGAACAGAACTGTGACTTTTCGGGTTCTGAGCTCCCCTAGACTTGGGAGGTTGCTGAGAATGAACTTGGACAACAGCACCAAGGAAGTTTCTACTTTTACCCAATATTTGGTGAGTCTGATGTCTGCTCCGCTGAGCTGGGACTACGTGGCCCTTGTCTCCATTCTGCACAGTGCAGCTGATGCACTTTGCTGCTCAAGCTGGTACTAAAAACTTCAAAACCTGACACTTCATAGGGAGCAGAAGATGTGACAGAATGGCCAGAAACCACGGCACAAATTTAAACTCTGTTTAATAAATAAAAATGATAATTTTATTTATTTTATGGGAAAAAAGCAAAACAAAATTTCATAATGAAATAATAGAATAAAAATAGTTAATATACCTGAATGCCCTGTAGACCCTTCCCTAAAGTACAAAATAAATTAAATTAAATTAAAACAAAAAATCATATGTTGTTATCTTTAAAGTAGTTATTCAGAGTCCAGGGTATGGGCATAAAAAATTCTCTGATCTATATTAGAACCAACCTTCCACAGAGAATAATTTAATTGCAGAAGACTGACTTGAAATGAAAAACATAGTGGGCCGAGGAAATCCTGCGGAGCATCTATGTCTGCATATTGGTATTTAGTATTAGATGCTGTCTACTGTGCTATAGTTATAATCTGTGTCCACAGCCAGCTGTTGTGGACCGCGGTGGTCCTTTAGGACCAGCACCAGCGACCACATACCTTCCCACTGAGGTGAGTAGAAGACCTTCCACCATGTTTTTGTATTCCACCTAGGAACTGCTTTAATGTGCTTGTGAAGAGAGTTTTTGAATGTAAATATCCTCTTGTTTGCCATTCAACTTTCTCCTTTCACTCTAAAATAGTATATACATATCTTTGGTAGGTGACTTGGCCATAGCTTTGTTTGATTGAGGAATTAAAAAAAAAAAAAAGCCCAAATCTGGTTTAGAGGAAATAGCAAGAGTGAACTTTCTGTTTCCAGTAACCTGCCTCTGGTTTGCTGTGGCAGGGCTGAAGTTAGCTTCTGCTTGGCGATTGCCTTCGCCTGGGTCCTGTTAGGGAGCAGGCCAGAGGCTGGCAGCAGTTCTCAATGTGATGCTGAAAAGAAGAAGCATAATTTCTTTATTTCTTTCTCTTTTTAAGAAAGAGCAGAGAGCAAAAGGAGGAGCAGTGGCAACAGTGACTACAGAGAGCAAGTCTGTCTCTCTTGTGTTGCACTCAGGCCATCCACCCCACGCTGGGAAGTGCTCACATCCACAATGCTGATACAGGGAGAAAAACTGATCTCTAGTGGGTGACCTCCAAATGAGATAGGGAACCTCCAAATGACATAGGGAAAAATGATCCCCTGACCTGACCTGGATGAGTTCATGTTCTCAAAACCTGAAGAATGAATTTTAGGAACAAATTGAGGTTACGAGCAGAATATATTTACTGGGGGAAAGAAAGCACCTGTCCAAAGAGGGATGGGGGGGAGCCCCGAGCAGATGGTCCCCGGAAGCTGTTTCTTCCAGGGACTTTTATAGAGGAAAACCATGCAGTGAGGGAGGTCTAAGGTGGTGAAGAACATGGGAACTCACTTAGGTGGGCGTGAGGTGGGACAAAACTATGTCAGTTGATGAGATCACAGGCACCATTGCTCAGGGAAAATTGATTAAGTCCAGGATCAAATGGGGAAGCAAGTCACATAGCAAGCAGGCCTGAATGTAGAGCAGGACTTTGCCAAGCAGCTAGCTGGTAGTAGTTAGATTAATGATTCTTCCTGGCTTTCTCAGGGTGATGATTAATCCTGGATGCTAATCTTTAGGGAGCTCAGCATTTGTTTATCTTTGGTCCTTAGGTCTGGCTCACAGCAGGAGCATCCGTCCCTCTTACAGTTGTCAGATATCTTGTCTTCTGCGTTATCTCCTTTGAGGGCCTGACCTTGTCTGACTGCCTATAATATTTTTATCTAATTCGACCTACAACAATCCCAGCAGTATTCATACCCCTAATCCCAGCCTTGGATTATGAATTAATCACAAACTGTAGAACTGCACCTCAATGACTACATGAAGCTTTGGGGGGGGGGACAAATACCAGTTCTAGTGAGAAGAGTGGGTGAGAGCACACATAGTGATGCTTTTACCAGTCCGCTTTCCACTGGACAACAAGCAACAGCAGAATTCACTGTGTATATATATATTTTTTTTATTACACCTTGTAAAAGCAGGAAAGGGAACTTGCAGATCAGCTTTGGAAAATGGAAAGAATGGAGGGATAAGTATGTTTGAAGCTAGGGGAATATTTTGAAGGGAACTGAGGACAATAGTCTTTTACTGTGAGACATAATAAGTTTTAAAAGATTTAAACTGTAATCATATATTTCGATCACCTTGTATGCAGAGGTGCATATATGAAGATTGTGTGCCAGCTCTTTATTTGAGCATGCCACTAGGTAGGACAGATACTTTTGCCAAAGGATGTTTCGGGCATTCCACAGTAAGCAGTCCAGCAGCCCATGCCTTCTGTACCTGTGGTGTGTAATGTGGAGGCAGAAAGCTTTTGCTGTGGGGGCCAGACATCGGGTTGCTGCTTCTGCTGCCAACTGCTAGTGACTGTGTACAACATGATGGCCTTTACAGGCAAAAGATGTGGATTAGCTCAGTGACTCAGAGCAAATTGTGTTTTTTAGACCTTAGTTTCCTGACTTATAAAAATGGGAAAAATAGTAGCAATGATCACTGGAAATATTTTGCACATCCGTCACCTACAAGCACTGTTCTAACCGTTCTGTTGTGTGACTTGCCCCATGCACCATCTTGGATCCTAAGGCACTGGGAGTGCACAGTTTATTAGTAGCAGAGACAGGATTGGAAGAGGGTCCTTGACTCTAGGGTCCTACGAACAAAGCCATGTCCTCATCCTAGTGCTTACATTTAGTTGCTTCTTTTTTTTTTTTTTTGGCGGAACTGGGGATTGAACTCAGGCCCTTGCGCTTGCCAGGAAAGTGCTTATTCCACTGAGCCATCTCCTCAGCCCCAGTGCTTACATTTAGAATAAGACAGATAATAGAGATAAATGCTTTGTACATTTCTTTTCTTTAATATATATATATATATATATATATATATATATATATATATATATATTGGTACAGGGTTTTACTATGAAGCTTAGACTCAGTCTCAGCCTACCTAGTGCTGGGATTACAGGCATGCAGCTAGTTTTGGTGGCTGGCATGGCATGAGGTACCTGGGATCTAACCTGGGTCCTTGCACTTCTCAGGCAGGCACTCAGACTGCTGAGCTATCTCCCCAGCCCAATTTCTCTACTGTTTTAATTCAGTATCTTTAAGAGTACCTCTCCAGTGAGTAGGAAAGATACAAGGTAGAAATAAAGGTTTTATTACTTCCAAGTCCTGGCAGATACACAGCATACCCAATGGCCATTTGCACGTAGAGGTCAGGAAGAGAGAGAAAAGGAGCTATGGGCCAGTGACTCCCCGAGGTCAGGAGATGTTCTCCAAATAAATTTCCCAAAGGGAGTTTTAACTGGTTGATCTGAAGTCGGCAGACACATGTTCCAGGAGTCTCGCAGCGTTTGAGGGCTCTGTGACTTATGATGTGGGAGGCGAGATCAGTGGTGCAGGCTGCCTTAGTGGGCCCTTGGGGAGGATCCCAGAGCAGCCGAGTGAGTTGCGCACTGGGGTGCGGGGGACTGGCTCCCTGAGGCTATGCCTGGCTGCTGGCAGGAGAAAGCCCAGCTAATGCTCAGCTGGATGCTGAGACAGCACACAAGTGTCACCAGTTCCCACCCTCACTAAATGGTAGCTGAGCTGATGCTATCTTTTTGTTCCTGGAAATGTAAAAAGTCCCTTCATTCTCCTGGTAACTGAAAGACAAGTTTCCCAGGGGAAGGCAGTTTTCTATAGCACTGAAATTGCCCAGTGTGTTTATTCTAATGTGCTACAGTAATTTAATGAATGGAAATGAGGTCGTTAGAGAAGAGTGACATTTGCCTTACCTTACAGCCCACTTACTGTTTTCCTCTGGGGAACTTCCCGGCTGTTGTCAAATGTGCTTTCCCCAGGGGTGGTAAGACAGAGAGCTGCAGAAAATGGCATGGGGTTCATGCGGGGATCAGACGTGATCACTCTGCCTTCATGCAGAGTACTGGCTGGAGAAGATGAGGCCCGGAGCTGGGTAAGCTTGAAGACCCCACTCCAGTGGTCAGGGCAAGAAGGACGCAGCAGGAAGACTTCTTGCAGGAGCAGCCAGGGATGCCTGCAGCCACGCTGAGGGTTTTAACAGCATGCGTTTGGATGCACTTCTGTGTACATCTTTGGCATAACCTATGTCCATTCCCTTTTTAGTCATCATGACCATCACTAATGTGGGGAGCGGAGCAAGTACATGGACCAAACTCTGACTTTATCAGGCCACTAGCTTATTTAAAGTTTCAGTGTATGTGTTGTAATGTGAAAATATATATGCTTAAGATCAGAAACATGAAAACATTAAATTTGTTGAGAGAGAACAGAGTGTCACTCATAGGTGTGGTACAGTGGGCCTTAATCTGAAGATAATGGAATTCTGGTTAATTTTTGTGTTCAGAATGTACTTTTTTTTTTTTTTTTTTTTTTGGTATTTTAGGGAAGGGTCAACAGGGTGTTCAGGGTCTCACTACTAGATTGGACTTGTAGTGATTGTCTTACTCTTTTCTTGTTGTTGGAATAAACACCCAACACCCAAAATGAAGGAAGGAAAGGTTTATTTAGCTCACAGTTACTGGAGGTTTCAGTCCATACTCAGCTGGCTCCAAGGCAGAGGGGCACATGGCAGAGAGCAGCAGTTCATGGCGACCAGACAGCAACAATGACAACAAAGCAATGCCTAAAGAAAGTCTGTCTGTCTGTCTCTTATATTCCATTCAGGCCCTCTGCCCCAGGCTGGGGTGTAGCACTCACACCCATAATCCCAACAGTACTAACACTCATAATCCTGGCCTTGGATCACATATAATCCCAGTGTATCATGAGTTAATCACAAACTCTATAAGTTCCCATCTCATGACTACATGAGGCTTTGAGGGGACAACTAGACACAAACCTTAACAGCGAGCCACCTGTTTACAGCCTCCCAAGAGCTGGAATTATAGGTGTGTGCCATCATGCCCAGTCTCAATTACCACCTCAGTGCACCTCGGGGACAGGGCCTGCATAGTGGCCCGTGAATCGAGCCCCTGACCCCTGCGCCTGCTTTCAGGTGCTTAAATCCACTGAGCTGTTTGGTCGGTCCTAAAATGTACATTTTTATTTGTTACTTGGAGGAAGAAAAACTTTTTTATTCATCTCTTTGGATTTTGTCTTTCTAGATCTTGTCTCCTTTCTCCCATGCAAATGAGTGCAAATTTTTCCTAAGGACTACCATTTCATGTCCTCTGTCAAATTGGACTCTGACCAGCTCTCAGCTGTATTTTTTTGTCTTTGTTTCTAATGTATTTGGTACAGGGTGTTACTACACAGCTTGGACTTGTAGCGATCCTCCTATTCCCAGCCTCCCCAGCGCTGGAATTACAGGTGCGCTGGCATGGCCTCTGGTGCTGGTGATTGAACCCTGGACTCTGTACTTGCCTGAGCAGATGCTTATTCTGCTGAGCTATCGCCCTAGCCCTCAGCCTTATTTTGATGGCTTAGACTTATTTAGATGGAGTGGGTGAAGAGAATCGAGAAGTTTCTTTCTTACATTCAGGGCCTACCTTGGCAGTATAGCACTTACCTAAGAAACCAGCTTCTTACCACTCTGGGTTCAATCTCCAGCACCACAAAACAAATAATAATTAAAATCAAAATAATTTTTAAATTAAAAAAAGCTTTTCTTTTTCTTAGTGCATATTTTGTGCTTCAATGAGTTCTGATCAGTCTAGATAGTGAAGAAGGACAGTACTTTGGAAAGAGCTATAAAAAGGAGTTGGAAATTGTTTCACTGAATGTAAGTTACTGGGTGGACTTGATTGCTGTTTGGCTTTCTAAGCAGCTTGTTGCCTCTAGCCTCAGTGCTAGCCAGGCACCTGCTAAGTGGGTGGTTGGAGAGTGTTCTAGGCCCTCTGAGAATGTGCTAGGCCATCAGGTAGTGCTCTAGGCAGGCAATGGTCTATGGCTCTTTCATTGCCTTGTTGTGGAGGACTGAGTTGTTTTCAGCACTCTGCCCCCCTCAGGAGGCAAAAACAGTCCATTATTTGCAATAGAAGCTACATTCTTTCTTGTTTACACAGCTCGGACTCTCAATGATCCTCCTGAGAATCTTGTGTTTGGAAGAATGAAACATACAAGTACAGGGAGATCAATCATCAAATCTTTTTAACTGCTAAAATGTTTTTTACAAATTCACAATTGTTCCTTTAAAAGATGTGTGAACAAAATAAGAACTGAATTCAGTAGTAAAGCGCTGTTCCTCTGCCAAGCGGACTGGGAAGCTAATGGAGTGATTTTTATGCTGGTGCTTATTGAGATCATTTAGAGACATTAAAAGGCAAAATGTTCCGGTTTGGAGGCTTATGGGGCCTGTCCTCTTTTCATTGCCATAAAGCCAGTAGTTGCATTTTAGGTATTGTCCCACTGTGTGTGGGAGAGCCTTTATCTTAGCTTCTGTCTGCTACTGCAAAGCGATACATTTTCAGGGCCACATTGAGTTATATAATTAATTCTCGGTTATGAATTTTGTATAATTATTCCTTCTCTCACAGTCTGGATTTGTGGCTCCAGATAACACTTGTCTTTAAGGGATCATGAACACATTTGCCTTGGGCTAGCAATGAACTTATCACAACTTCATGGAGAATGCAGTCAACTTCATGGCGTACTAAGCTTTGGACACTAACACTGCCAACCAGGGAGAGACAAATGTTTTCTGCACTGATTACTCTGGTTGCACCCTCCCCTTGCTGTCTTGGGGGCTCTCACTCAGTGGCAGTTAGACTCAACAGTCATTATGGACATTTTATACAACTTTCTGGGCAGTTTGTTCTCCTATTAAAATTCACTGAGTTGTGTGGAGAATACTTGTGCATGTTCAGCCCTTGTTGCATTGTCACTCAATCCCCTCTTCATTGTGCAGACTGGAATGGCTGCTAAATCCTGGCCTAGGGGTGTAGCACAATGCCACCGGCTTGGTGTTTTAGTCTTCTCTCGATCATCGACTTAATCACATCCAGAGAGACTTTCCCTTATTATGGAACATTCACAGCACCCCAGATTAGGGCCTCAGATCTGTGTGTCATCCATGAGGACACTTATACATAACAGAAACAAGATGCCCCCCTCTGCCTCCTGCTCTTTTCTAATTGTAGCTTTTTCTAATACCTCAGTTATACTTTTATTAAAATTTATGCATTTATAGCAGCACAAGACCCACGAAACTATTCTACATAAATGTAAACTTGGACCTCTCTGCTGAGGAGGGCAGTAGGTGGATAGGCTGCCGGGCTCCTGGAAAATATTTTTGTTCTAGTAGGTGTCTGCCGAGATCCATGCAGTCATAGAACGCCATAAACCTCAACTCGTGGATAATTACTTGGACCAGGTACTCAGTTACCTGTTTCTAACTAGCTCTTGCTGAGTCACTCTTTAGGAACTAGGGTCCTGAGATGCATCTTCCCCATTCCCACCAAGGGGTTTCTCTGCTGGGAATATGCACTGCTATTCTCCACTCTTTTGTGACTAGTAAGTGAGGAAGTACTGGTTCAAGCAAGTACTGTAGGATTCTTACCAGAAATACTATGGTTAGAACATTTGCAAAGTGGTAGTTCTTCTCATTGTGTTTTTCCTGCTATGCTTATTAGTTTGAATTCTACACTATTGGTTTTCTAATGGCCTCCCAGAAAGACTCTGGAAAATATCTGGAGTAATATAATCTATAAGAAATAGAAACATTCCCTTCTTCCTTTCCTTAATCTCAGAGCACAGTTATCCAGCTAAGCGGTAAATCTATCCATATTTACTAAAGTGAAATTAGGTGGAGCTTCCTAAAGCTGTTTTCTATTTGAGGCCACAAAATGCCCAGCCATTTCTGAGATCCTCCTGCCCTCAGGTTCACTCCATACTTTGTCTCATGAAGTTTTGATCTCATTCTCCCTTTCCAGTCCTTCTCCTAGCATGGACATGCACGCATGCGCACCAGCTCACTCACATCCCTTAGAGCCTGGCTTCAGTGGTGTAGCACCTGCTTGGTAAGCACAAGGTCCTACATTCAGTTCTTGGTACCAAGAGAAAAAAAAAAAAGCTGGAGAAGATGAAACTCTTTTAAACATTAAAGACTCCTCACCTGCAAACCTCTTTCAGGGGTCACTGGCACACTGGCATTCCACAGGAGCTCTGTCTCTTTTACTTCCAATAACACTGTCAGTAACCTATCCAGTCTTCAAATTTAGATGCTCAACATATATATAATTTGCTTTTCTGTCTGACTCTGTAATGTAGACTGCCATTTGGCTATTCAAACTTAATTTTTCACTCTTGAAACAAATGCCTAAGGCCAGTGAGCTAGCTCAGCAGACTAGGTGCCTGTTTAGGCAAGTGCAGGGACTGGAGTTTAATCCCTGGCACCACATGCTGCACCTGGGCACACTGAGCCGGCCACTGAGACTGAGTGTAGTTGTACATGCCCGTAAACGCAGCTAGGTAGGCTGAGACAGGAGGATCACTACAAGTCCAGGCTGCATAGTGAGACCCTGTACTAAATACATTTAAAAATAAATAAATAAATGCCTTTCAGTAATACAGTTCATAAAACATGTTTCTTTCCCTCCATTGGGCTCCAGAGTATGAAACTGTGTTTAGGACTTCCCCTCATTTCCTTCTTGGAAGATTTCTATCATTTGTCTCCACTTATCCCCTGGGGCACTTGTTGTTCATACTATAAATATCAGAAGATACTTAGATTATTTAAATAACTTCTGATATATTCAGCAAGGTAATTTTCACTTAATACCCAAGGACCAGTAGACAAGAATGACCAAGTTCCAAGAAAACTTTGCTTTCTTGGAAGGCAGCTATGCTCACCACTATACCACCAATGCAGACAAACTTTGCTTTCTTATTGATAGACTGTATTACCTTTTATATTGAGGAAACCAAATTTCTGTGTAATACTATATCTTCCTAAGCGTAAGAACCTGGTAGGAATCATCTTCTGGTTCAGAATCCACAGCCCATCACCTATGTCTGGAAGGAAAAGTACACTTATGATTTATCTTTTCTCATAAATCAGAAAATCAGAATAGAAATAGAAATGGGGCTAACTGAATGAAACAGACTTATTTTCTAGAAACTTCTGGGAAATTGAATATCTAGTTAGTACCAGAAATTCCTATCACTGAAGAAGATAATCCATTTTCCAATCCAAATTAAATTATTTTAACCCAAGTAATCTAATTTCTCCTAATCTTGTTTTCCTAAGGAAATGTTGAGCAATGATATCTTCTTTTCCCCATTTATAATCCCTCAATGAAAACATCTCTTTGTTCCATCCTTCCATGGTCTGAAGAACAAAAATCTTACCAACTGCTTTGAACACTGTGGGACAAGGTGCTTATCTTCCTTGGAAACTCCCTCTGCTGAAAGTCTTCCTAGAGCTCTGTTTAAAGACACAGTCACTGAACCAACATTGAGCCAGCAAGACATTCAGAAATGCAAACTTGTGCTAACTAATACAGCACATCTAAATGTTGACTTGATTAGTAGACTCAGCAGCTCTGTAAATTACATGATAATTTGTCCCAGAAAACTTTGAACTGGAGAATTAGGATACCATAACAAAACCCACACAAGCTCAGAGCATTTAGCAAGTGAGAAAATATGCGACTTGTAGGAAGAAAGGGTTGCATATTTTTAGGGGCCCTCCCTCCCTTCTCTGGTATAGTTTTGCATATTGAGTCACTGATGTCTGATAAAGGACTATGCATGTCATATGTGGATAACAAAACACTGGAGAGAATACTTTCCCTTTCTTTAGAAGGAATCTTGGCAAGCCACAGATATTAAAGACAAGTTAAATATTAAAAAAACACATAAGACAAGGTGGGACAATTTGAACATCAATTAGAATAACTGCAGTGGAATAAAATATATAGTACATTCATAAGTTTGTAATGATTCTAAAACAATTAAGCATTTCTCTTATCCCTCCCATTCCTCTTTGTGGCCAAATAGCTGACAAACGAATGTTCTTCCCTATAGAAGGCTGCCAGATAATAAATACATGAACAAGGAATGATAAAAGACATAGTATTAATGTTTTGCCTTACAACAATGGATCAAGATAATAATATCAGTGATTCTGTGAGGCTATTTAGTGACTGGTTGGTGGCAAACCATTCAACACATGGGTCCACCTGCCAATATTTGAAACTACCTAACAACCTTAACATACCCTAACAAATATGATTGTGCCTTTCAGAGGTAAAAAAGGAATTATTTAGTATAATTTGTAAGATATTCATATCCAAAAATGGAACTTAATTCTTATGTAAGCTTCTAAATGTAACATTACATAGAAAACATGAGGAAATAGGGACATGTTAACATCATAAAGATGCAATTAGCAAACTCCAAAATATAAGAAACACTGCAAAACAATCCAATATCCTTAAAAAATAGACTATAAGAAAAAACTAGAAAGGCAATCCTTCATAAAAAAAAAAGCTATGAGAAATACTGAATGTGGTATGTAGACTTCCTGAAATCTTGCTTGACCAAGTAATAGGAATTTTTTTAAAGTTGAAGAACTACAAAAAAAAAGCAAAAATTGTCTTTCAAACTAAAAAATAAGTCGTCTTTTGCCAGTACTTGTAAAGCATTTCCAGAGGAAATGATATGTCTATGATTTGATTCTAATGTAGGCAGAAAAGTGAAACAAGAGTAGTTAAGAGTTGGTAATTACTGAAACTGGCTGACGAGGAAGTAGAGATTAATTACACACTTTTGTATAGTACAGATACTGTAGGGTATTAGTCTTTTGAAAATCAGAGTGCTTTGCTTCGGTGAATAGATCATTTTTGAAATAAAATCTCCTAAATTTGAAGTATAAGCTGCCCTACTTTTAGTGTTCTTGTATTTGCAATATGTGTAATTCTTTGAGCAGGAGGAAAGTGAGCCCGGGAAGGACGTGTCTCCTCCAGTTAGGATCTTTGTTACCTTATTTCTGATCTTATTTCCTTCATAGCCTTGTGGATTTGTTTCTTTATTTCAGTTGTTATCATTTCAGAAATTTCAGGTGTGTGTCTTCTGTTTTTTTTCTCTCATTGACTCTTGGATTTGCACTGGGTGGGCTGGATGTTTGAGATTGCATCTTGCTTCTGTGCCTTATCATTTTGTTTTTCAAAATCTTTTATTTTGTTTTCTGTGTTGACACTTGTAAGCTTTTGTAGCAGGTAGCTTTATCACTAGCATTAAGTCCTCTCTAGGAAAAGTATGCTCCTCAGGGGTATCTTCTGTGCATTGGAGGTTCTTGGCTTGTGTCTGTCCCAAGATCCTACCTTCCCAGCTAACTAAAAGTGAGGTGTTTTATCTGCTTGGCTCAGTCCCCAGTCCTTTGGTGCTGGGCTATGATGAAGTTATTACCCCAGAGCTTCCCAGTATTGTTACAGAAGAGAGAACAACTGATGACAACAGCCATGACATCCTCAGGTACTGTAATTAGCAATAACAATAGCATAAAGCGATGTTTAGAAACTGACAGACTGTGGTAGCCATTAATTTTGTTCCTTAAACTATAGGAGCAGAATATACAATTATATAACAGAACCAGTCCTAAACTCAGAACTTATATTCAAAGTGTTTCCCCTAGACAGAGTGGTTTTCCCGGTGGCCAGGAGATTTAGGAAGAATAGCGGATAGAACTGAGCTGAAAAGAAAGTAGAAGCACAGTTGGAGGAGAGGATAGTCACACACACTTCAGGAAATTAGAGGAGGTAGCAGAAGAGAAAGAATGAGGGCATAAGCAAGGGATTATCTGAACTTGGTCTGGGGGATGGTATTAGATTTCTGTGGCTGGAGTTCTTCCCAATCATTTAAAAAAGAAAGAAAAAGAAAACAAAACAAAATGCAAACAAACAAACAAAAAAAAAAAACCTGGCTGGCCAAATAGCTCAGCAGATTAAAGCACCTACAAGCAGGAGTAAGGGCTGGGGGGTAAATCCCTGGGCCTGGGGTGCACTGAGATGGCAATTGAGACTAGGCGTGGTGGTACACGCCTGTAATCCCAGATCTTGGGAGGCTGTAAACAGGTGGATCACTATGAGTGTGATCTAGTAATGAGATCCTGCACACCCTGTAGACCCGTCCCTAAAATAAAAACACACACAAAAAAGACAGTGTGGGCAGCCCCACCCACCTGCTTTGATTCTGGGTGTCTTTGCCCCAAGCACAAGACAGGTTCTCCTAACTTACCACCTGTTGGCTCGTGTTGGTGTTGCTTCAGACTTTTCAAGCTACTAGTCACGCCTGTCCATCCTGGGTGCCCTAGATAGGACCCTGCTGCCTTGCTGGCACGCCTTCTGTCCCTGGGCCTTCCATGTGGTTCACCTTGGTCCAAGGAGCAGCAAGAAGAGGGCCTCTCTCTGAGCCTTCGGTATGACTCACTTGGATCAGAGGTCACTGAGGTGGCCAGGCTCTGTTATGATCTTCATATCATTTTGGAAATCAGTGGCTAATTTTTCTTACTTCCTGGCTAGGTCAATGAAGGGTTGATACTGTACCAGCACACGGATCAGGAGAACGCCGCCTGGACCATGCAAGACTCCTTCACATTCTCAGCATCTTCTCCACCTGCAGCAGTTCTAGACCCCGAGGAGTTCTTTATTACCATTTCATATGAAATTAATGAGCCTGGTCGGCACAGCCATCTGCTTGTAAACACAGGTAATGCTGCTATGAAGTGGTGAGTGCTTTATCTCTAGTAAGGTGGGGACAATTTAGAAATAAAGCCTTCCCTTTTTGCTAATGTCATTCTAATAACCTCTGAAATAAAACTGAACAGTTATGAGGAGCTGTGCTTTTGTATGCCCTCCTTTTCTGGGCCTCTCCTCTTTCCTCTTTTAAGTTTATTGGTTGCATTGGGAAAAGAACTATAATTTGGGTTTCAAGAATTTTCTTTATAACTCCAAATGGGTGCTTGGACATGCCTACAACTGATCGTTCTTGACAGAAAGTGAAAAAATGACAAATACAGTAATTTTTTGAAAAGAAAGGGGTATTGAAAGTTGCACCTGTTTTCATGGGAAGAGAAAGTCTAGAAATAGCTAAGTTGGGAAATTAAATTATAAGTGAATCTGAAGGATTTAAAGTGTACTTGCTTGAAATGTTGACTTAATTGTGTGTGCTTGTATTTAATTCTGTTTTCATATACGATGGATAGCACTGTTAATTCAGGTATCCAAGCATCTGAAGTCCTTAGAGGATTCCACTAGGAGAGGCAGATGTGAGGGAGAAAGTCTTACTGAAACTGTCATCTGAACATGCTAATGAAATGCCACTCATTCTTCATGTTTGTGTGTCACCAGGAGCTGCTGTCAAGGAAGGAGACAAAGTCCTAATTGACCAATTGAAGTTAGATGCTTCCAATCTCTTATTTAAATTGCCCAAACCTCAGCGCTCCTCCTATGAAGTTTGGTTCCAAGTTCTATCTCTTCCCCAACATGGAACCATCATGGTGGGAGAAAGAAATATTACTGCAGCAAAACCTAATTTTTCCCAGTTTACCATTAATAAATTTGGAGTGACATACCTTCATGATGACTCAGAATCACTGACAGATAGTTTTGCCTTTGCTGCTTGGCCAAACAAAAAAAACACATCTGCCACCAGGCCTGATGCTGGTTTTCTTGAAGAGCTGTTTAACATCACCATCACTCCTGTGAATGACCAGGCACCAGAATTAAAGACCAAAGGCCTTCGGTTGCAAGTGCGGCAGGGCAGTAGTTTGGTTGTGGGACCTGAGATCCTGAAAGTGGAGGATCCAGACAGTTCTCCAGATGAGATCATATATACGATCATTCGTCACCCCAATAATGGCTTTTTGTCAATGGCTAACTATTCAGCTGAACCCTGTCACCAATTTACACAAGCCGACATTGATAGCCATCAAGTGTGGTTCATACAAGATGGAAGCCCATCCTCTGGAGTGTTTTACTTTAGTGTGACTGATGGCAAACACCGTCCTCTCTGCAAGCTCTTTCACCTGGACGTCATCCCCACCTCCATCACCCTCGTGAACCTCTCTGACCTACTTCTCCCACAGGGCCAGACAGCTGTCACTGTCACCAGTGCTCACCTGTCGGCAGTTACCAACGGACAGAGTCCCCAGATCATGTACAGGATAACAAGTCCCCTTCAGCATGGACATCTGCTGCTTGAGAACCAGGTGGTCACCAGCTTTGGCCAGGAGGACGTGGACTCAGGAGGACTGTCTTACCATATGACAGATCTCACAGCTGCAGGGGACCAGCTGCGGTTCTCACTGTTCACGTCAGAAAGCAACCTGACGGGGCAAAGCCTGGGCATCCGAGTACAACCTCGGTTGCGGGTTGCGTCCAAGCTGAAAGTGAGCAACAGAGTGGCTCATCAGCTGAGAAGAAAGGACCTTGATGCAAGTGAGCTTGCTAATGTGACTAACAGTGACCCCACGTTTGAGGTGACAGGACCCCCTGTCCATGGGAGACTTGTATGGCGAGTGGTTCGCAGTGCTGTGATGGACGATGCCAGGCTGTTCACACAGAAGGATGTTGACCAAGGACTGTTGGTGCTCTATGTGCTCGCAAATCTCACCGGCACTGATGTGCTGAACGACTCCTTCACCTTCCTGCTCAGGGCGGACCATGTGCAGCCAGCGATAGGTTATCTCCCCTTCACCATAGTGCCTTGTGACCCCTTGCTGTCGCAGACTTTTACATCCGCTGTTCCATTGGTCACTGGAGAGGACCTTGTGAGCTCAGTTTTCTTGCCCAAAAAGCCTGTAGTTTCTTCAGGACCCACAGCACAAACAGAAACGCAGGGGAGGCTGACCCAGGCCAGATGGCAGGGCACAGATTCCTGGGAACCCCGCAGTGGTGCGGAGCCACCTGTGGATGGCACAGTCTCTCCTATGGGGGCCATGTGGCCACCAGCTGCTGCCAAAGTCAGCCCCAGGGCACCCAGTCAGCCTAGAGAGAGCAGCTACCCACTGGTGGTCACCATACCCTTGGCTGTGGTATCCCTCCTGCTGATAGTCATTTTGGTGACTTTGTGTATCTGGCTATTGGGCCAGAAAGAAGAAAAGCCAAAGCCGCTTATTAACCTCAGTGCCAACCTAGAACCCATAACCCCGAGTTGTGAGCCGGAAAGAAGCACAACTATTCCCTCTGTCACCGTGACGCCTCTTATCCAAAGCTCCAGCTGCCCCCCAGCTAGTCTGTTCAAGACCCTACAATGTGAGGAAACATTTCCCACAATGACTGAACCAATAGGAAAGTGTGCCCCTTGGGAGAGCTGGGGGAATCTGGATCCCAACATGGTCAGGCTCTGCCGGCAAACCCACCCCACACTGAAACACAAACAGTACTGGGTGTAGATGGAGTAAGAAAAGAGTCACTGGGCCATAGAAAGTGTTGGTTGAATTAAAACAAAACAAAACAAAAAGGCTGGCTATGGTCAACACACAATGCCCAGGGATAGCCCCAGAAGAGATGGATAGGTGTTCATTGTAGCTTCTGTGTCTCTCTCATGAGCTTCTGTAGTAGGCCTTCCTCCACTGATGCCTTCATTTGGACTTCACTTTTATAGTATATACATTGTTGTGATTTTTAAACCCCTCTCAAAGGTGCTTCTGAATGTGTTTGCCCCACTGTAAGGAGCAGTCATTACATGGGCATAGAGTTAAGGAAGGGCTTAGCTCTATCTCATTGAGAATTCTGAGAGAGTCAGCAAAAGGGGAGGAACTGTCTCAGCCATCACATTGGAGTGTCTGGGTAATGTTGTCTGGTGTCTTTTCTCCCTGAGAGTCCCAGGATTTAGTTTCCCAATCTTGGAAATGCCTAGTTGGTTGCAGGACAGTTAGATTGGCCTGGAAGATACTCACTAGACTAACAGTAATGCCTGAGTTTGGTTCACAAACAAAAAACATGTAGCAAAATTTTGCTTGCAGACTCCACACTGTCTAACCCACACAAACACAATCACAGCCATCTTCCCACAGAACACAAAACATATTAAATTCACAAGCCAAGGTACCACTGCATTGTGTTCCATCAAGAAGTTTTATTCTGATTTGTAAAGTCAAGCTTAGTATACCAAAAATATTTAATGAGCTAGATGATAGAACTTTTGTTAAATGCTTCTTGATGTCTCCATTTAGCTTCATTTTACAACAAATTGAAATGAAGTCCAATTTGTGTTTGCACTGTCTCATTTTACTCACCATTACCCAACTGCAGCATCAGTGTCTGTAATTATAAAATGAGGACATTAGTACTTCCATTAGGAAAGCTTTGAGCTGCAAATTACAAGACATCCATTAGAGTGGTTTGGGCTAGGGACTTGCCAACTTTTTCTAGAAAGAGTAAGATGGTAAAGATTTTATGTTTTGTGGACCACTGATGGTCTCTGATAGTCTTACTTTTTCATTTTTAATAGTCTTTGAAAAATGTAAAAGCAATTCTTACTCCTTAATCTGGCCTGTAGACTATAGTTTGCCATCTCTGCTCTAGGCAATAAAAGTGTTGAGTTTTCTCAGTTAGTGTTACGGTTTGTGCCTAGGTGTCCCCCCAAAGTCTCACGCAGTCATGAGGCAGCTTCTGGAGCTTGTGATTGATTATTGTGGGTGTGGATGCTGCACCTGCCCTGGGGCAGGGAATTTGCATTGCAGTGTAAGGAGTTGCTTGAGCAGTTCAAGGTCATCAAGTGTAAGGAGGGGAGAAAGGCTAGCTGGCTGCCTGAGCACTACCAGGAAAGGCTGCTGTGTGCTGCTCTTTGCTGTGGAGCCACCTGCGCATGTACTGGGAGCTAAATAAACTTTTCCTTTCATTGTGGGTGTCGGGTATTTGTCCCAGCAACAAGAGAAGAGTAACTGAGTCAGGAGCATTGTGAAGGTGAAAGTTCCAGTGCTGCTTGAGCAGTTCAAGGTTGTCATCAAGACTGAAGCTCTTGTTCTCCTTCTTTGCCTTCCTCGAGCTGTAGCTTTGCCTAATTTTGGAAGTATTCTTTTTTTTTTTTTTTTTTTTTTTTTTCAGAACCAGGGATTGAACTCAAGCCCTTGAGCTTGCCAGGGAAGCGCTTATTCCACTGAGCCATCTCCCTGACTCATTTTGCCTAATTTTGTTTAAGTCTCTATGATGTGGGTTGTGATTGGCAACACAGCTCCAAACAAGATAGCCACATTCAAGGCAGAGATTGCAGTGGAGGAAACAAAGATGTGCTCAAATGGCTTTTTCTTTGGGAGACTCTCATTAGTATTTTTATTATTATATTTTTATTTTATAAGGCTAATTTCTCCCTCTGCTCCTTTTCCTTCTGTGGCTCATTGTTTGGAACTGGAGAGTATGATTCCTGTCTCTCAACCAATCACTGGCAGAGGCAAAAAAATGAAATTCTACGGGTGAAGATCTCTTCTGGGGCCAAGAGGAGTCTACTGCATCAGACATCAGTGTGTCAGTCCTCTGTGTAATTGGAGAAAATGAAGGGATAGCAATTAGACACTAAATGAAGTCTATTAAAATATGCCCCAAGTGTTGAAATACTTGGGAAATGTACATTTTGATATTTCAAGTTATTGTCTACTTTTGATGTCTCCTTGTCATGTCAGAACCTAATGCTCTTGGTGTGGTGATGGGCTGGGGCGGACTGTGAAGGGAGATGAGCCGCGCCAATGCGTGGAGACTTGTCTGGTGCTAACACTGCTGAGAGAGTTCATTGTTGAGCCTGCTGAGTCGGGGCCAGCTGTGCTGCCAGGGGTCCTGCGGTGTCAGGGCAGCTCCTCGGGACAGTGGGTCATCTGGTCCTGAGTGCCAATGATATGAGCCTGTGAGGACTTAGTGTAGGGTATAATTAAGAATTTTTTTATATATCCATTGAAGGCCCAGTCATCTCATTACTGAGTCTAGGCAAAAATTATGTTCTAAAACCAGAATGGGGGTGGGTGTGAAAATTCCATAGTATGCTTGAAATTCTGGCTAATGCTACATGTAGCATTCTTTTTTTGAAGGTATATTAAAAATCAAACCACTTAACAACAGATTCATTTCTTTTTTCTTTTAAAAAATGTTTGTGATTATTTATTTATTTGGTATAGGTCTCATAGTTCAGACCCATAGAAATCCTATCTCAGCCTTTCCAGTACTGGGATTACAAGTGTGCACCACCATGCCCGGTTTTGGTGGCTGGCATGCTGTACCTAGGGTTCCAATGGCGTGTAGTACCAGGGATCGAGCCTGGGTCCTTGGGCTTGCCACACAGGCTCTTAAACTGCTGAACTATCTCCCCAGCCCAACAGATTTATTTCTTTATGTTTAAGGAAAAGATTTTGGGCTACGTTAACAGGTGGAACACATAAGGAGAAAAAGAAATGAAGTAGGATATCTGGGAAGGTAGAGATGTGGTCACCATCTCCAAATACCTGATTCCTTTAATGTGTTTCATGCAGAAAATAGTTTTCTTCTAACTCTATTTTGTATTCCTTTACATGGCACTCTCCAAATCTAAGTTTAGTTGGTCTTTGGGGAAAACAATATTGCCGTCTACAGTAAATGTAGCACAGGATATTTGGGCTAGAGAATGCCATCTGAGAGTTTTAGATCTTTTTCTGCTATCCTGGTCACAGATGACAGATACTGAAAACTACTCTCCCTCCAAAGGTGCTTCTCTCCTGCATTTTTGGATCTCAATTATAAATTGCATACTTAGCCAGGCGTGGTGGCGCACACCTGTAATCCCAGCACTTGGGAGGCTGAGGCAGGAGGATTGTTGTGAGTTCAAGACCAGCCTGAGCTACAAAGTGAGCTTAAGGCCAGCCTGAACTGCACAGTGAGACCCTGTCTCAAAAAGACAAAATAAATAAATAAATAAATAAATAAATAAATAAAAATGTAAAAAAATAAATAAATAAAATAAATTGCATACTTTTAGTGATTTTGTTTTTAGAAAAGGGGAAGCATGAGTTTAACCCAGGTTAGCTTGACTTAGAATTGTGTTTAAGTCTGTTCCCATCCAGACCATCAGAAGAAACAGAATGGTGGTGTTTTGGGCTCTGCACACATGAGAGAAAGCTGAATGCATATTTGCATATGGTAAATGGGTTTTGCTTCTTCCAGAGAGGATGCCTGCTCTTTGAAGGAGAGCCAGAGGTCCTTGGCTTTGGAGCATGATGAGTTCCTTACTTCAGTTGTAAGGTAGCTCGAGGTAGCATTATTACGGCTTTTAAGCTCCTTCACATCCTTACTTGTATGTCTGCTAGTGCAAGAACTGTGTGAGACAGATCCAGATGTCAAACTTCAGTGATCAATCAAGCAACACAGAATTTAGAGCATTTTCTTTCTTTCTTTCTTTCTTTTTTTTTTTTTTTAATATATTTAGTGTAGGGTCTACAGGGTCTCAGAACACAGATTAGATTAGTGACTAGTAATGATCCTTCTGTTTTCAGCCTCTCAAACACTGGGATTATAGGCCCCTGCCACCACACCCAGTCTCAATTGCTATCTCACTGCACCCCAGGGGCAGAGCTGGCATAGCATGCCAGGGATTGAACCCAGTCTTTGTGTCTGCCTAAGCAGGTGCTTTAATCCACTGAGCTATCTGGCCAACCTGTGCAGCATTTTCTTGCAGATGCCTTGGAATATTTTGCTAACTTGTGGATGTATTCAATAAAAAGGATACAATGTCTACCATTTGGTGCTGGCTCCAAAAAGCATAAAAGATTTTTCAAAGCCTTGTTCACTGTTGAAAATTAAAGTTCTAGAAATTGAAAATCAGCCTGAAATGACTTCTCCCACCAACAGATGTGTAATTGAATAATGTCATTATAATGAATTCAGTATTTCTTAACAAATGACTGCTAAATTCCTAAGCGGGTGCCAGAGGTTGCTATAAGAAGCGCAGCTGAAATTTGCTTAAAAGGTGGCCTATTCCATCTCAGGTAAGCTGGGAATTGAAATCTCTCATTCTTTCCTGGCTTCCCACAAATATTTGTTCATTATCAGAAATGTTGGCAGCTTCTGACCTTTAGGGGCTCCCCCTCCTCAAACATCATGCTAATCTGGTGGGCTGGGAGTGACCCCAAGGCTGTCCCTACCTCTGGCTCCTCATGTTTATGGAGCTGAAGCACATCTGACTGTAGGGAGAAGTGGTGTGTGCAGGGTAACTTTCCCTGAATTTGGAGGTGGATTGCCTGCCTCTATTTTTCAGCAGCATCTTATTCAGCCCTGTGTGAGGAGAGAGACATGGCTGAACATGGCCTTGGAACCCCCTGTTCCACTTGCTGAAGGATAGGGACCTTTTGATTCCTTCTTCCTGGGCTAGTTGTCCCTTTGGTCCTGTTAGCTGTCACAGAGAGGGGGCTTCTCATCCTGTATCTGAATCCTGAGGAGATGGCTCTAGGCTGTGGAAGAGTGATGGGCCGTGCTGCCAAGTATTCCTGCCATACTTTCCTCCTGTTCTTCCTAGGGGAACAGTGGTGCTGCTGAAGTAACATCTGAGGTTAGATTTATTTCAAAGTCCACCTGCTCAACAACCAGTATTTTTGTGATCGTATTCATGCAGTACTGTTTGGAGTTTCTGCCTAAAATTTTGTTAAGTAGATAAAAAAGAGTTGTTGTAGTCAAAGATGTGGTGTCTTCTTAAGTCACCCTGTCAGCCTCTTTCTCCTTCCCTTCCTCTTCCCCCCTCCCCCTCCTCTTCTTTTTCTCCTGCCCCTCCTCCTCCTCCTCTTCTTCCTTGTCTTCCTTTTCCTCCTCCTCTTCCTCCTCCTCATCCTCCTTCTCTTCCTCATCCTCTTCCTCCTCCTCCGCCCCCCAAGGGGCAGTGGACCAATAAATGGTTTATTTTTCTGGGCCTGGGGTTTCCATCTTGCAAAGTGAGCAATCACTATTTTCATATGTCATCTTCCTCTATATGACTATACTGAGGAACTGAGTCCCTATCCTAGGAACATCGTTATAAAGGCAGGAAAGAGAAAGCACATCTAAACTGGGTAATTGGGAGCTGTTGATAATGGACTATGGAGCAGTGAGCAGAGTTCAGGAAAAATAAGCCTGGTGTAGTACCTTATGGGTTGGCAGCAACGTGGAACCATTGCTGTTGAAAACTGGACAAGAGAAAGGATTGGTTCCTGGGACTGGGAGAGACTGATTGGATGGCCAGAGTCACCCAGTGGGAGGTGGGACCTTCAGTAGACTAGAGGTCTTCAACTTTAGGGAGCAGGAGGAGGAAAGGAAAGAACTAGCATTCCCATCTCACCTTCCTCCCCTCCTCTTACTTCCTGCCAGCAGCTTCTGGTGCCTGACTGCTGTGAGAGCAGAGGGCTGGTTTGCTCTTGCTCCGCGAGGAGTGGGCACGGTAGTGGGCAGGCCAGGTGTTCAGCACGTGACACACAGCTGCGTGGCCACGGCAGCCTCCAAGCCCGCTTTCCTGACTTGAGTCACCACCACGCACTGTCCCCCTCCTCACACTGCCGCCTTCTCACTGTCTCCTACTATGGGCAGCTCCAAGGTCCTTTCCATGTTACAAAGTGCTTAGAGCTTCACAATGCTGTGAATGACTAATTTTGTATGCATTTTACGCCCACAGGAAGGAGAGAAAGAACTGGACCTTTTCTCCCACTTTGCTTGGGTTCCCTCCCAGCCCTGAAAGCCATAGGTCTAGCTTCAGCCTCTCTGCCTCGATCCCTGATAGCCTGCTTCTAAGAGGGCTTTGCATAGCAGCTCTTGCCAGGTACATAGAAAAGTGCCCAGTAACTCTCTCTCTCTCTCTCTCTCTCTCTCTCTCTCTCTGTCTGTCTCTCTCTCTCTGTGTGTGTGTGTGTGTGTGTAAAAGAACCTTCACACTGCTTTCCCAGTAAGGTTTGCATTTTTCCTGGAAAGATACTATTTTTCTTTGAGGCTGCTAATGCCACAGTCAATTGAAAGCTAGGAAGCTACTTTTGGAATTTCTCTGAAATTCCTTGGAATCTAATGCAAAACAACTGTGCTGTATCTACTGAAACATCTATTGAAAGCAGCATTGGCAGCTAATCAAAAGGGGGTGGGAGAGTTAGAGTTTTGACAATGGGAGGGGAAGATGGTAGTTAGGATACAGCAGGGGGAAAAACAAGGTTTATAGGTTGAAAGGAAAGGAATTGGAGGTTTCCTTGTAAAATAAATTTCCATCTGGCCTGCCCTGATGGCAAAATGAGTATGGACTAGAAAAGATGAGTGATTCTTTTAGACTGATAACATTGTCTGAGAGCCAGGCGGTACAAAGGGCAGTCCAGAGCGGTCCTGAAAGCTAAATAAGTCAATGAGAAACATACAGTTATGCCCCTGTCTTTAAAAAGCTGGCAAGGGTAGCAGTTTCTCAGAGCTGCAGGGGAGGGTAGCCTGAGCTTTCAGAATGAATGTGCCCAGCCGTAACGATCTAGCCATCAGCCTCACTTCAATAAAAGAGAGTACCATGTTCATCTGGACAGACCCTGTGACTTTTATTTCCTGTAGGTCGCATACTTTCCAGCCTTAGGCCTTGCTGAGGAGGCCATTCTCTGGCTTCTAGGTAAATGGCCCAGCCCAAGTACAGATGCTGGCTGAGTCCCTGCCAGCTTGGCCTGGGCGTAGCCTCTGTTTCTCCTATGCAATCTGTCATCTAGCTGGGCAGGGTGAGTGATTGAGGGTCCCTCCAGCAGATCACACATTCTTTAATATCTTGAAGATTATGGGAATTTGAGAGCTAATTGCAGAAGACAGGACCCTTAGGTGTATTTTCTTTTATGAGCTAGATAATTTTTTTAAAGTTGTATTGGCACCCTAGAAGATTTGGTTATTTCCAGCAGCAAGGAAAAGGATATGTTAGGTGAAGTGACCTCAGTTTCTTCCTAGAGCTTTTTCTGGTGGCGATGTTAGACATGAGTAGGAACTGACATGTAGCACTTCTGGCGAGGTAATTTGGCTGGAGATATACGCTTCTTGGAACAAACAGCAGGCTGGATCATAGGTCAGTGTCTGAGGACCACCTGCCCCATTTCTGCTCTCTTGTAAGCCTCCACAGTCTAATTCCAGATGGAAACATTCCTGCTCTGGTGGAGTTTATGAAGGGCACACAAGAGCTCACAGAACAGCGCCAGGCATTAGTAAGTGCTGAATAAGGGCTTCATAGGTGTTGGCTCATTTAACAAACGCAGACACTTTGCACTCACTGAAGTGCTGTTTTCTCATTTGTGAAATTTAGATTCGGGTATGCGTAAGTATAAGTTACAGGGACACTGTGGCAAGCTCCTCTTGGGACCTGCTTTCCAGAGGCAGGAGTCATGGCTCTTTCTGCTGGGAATGTGACTGACAAGAGTTCAGCTTTCCCAGCGTATGTCCTCGACAGAAGGCAGCCTCAGAGCCAGGGCCATGTTCAATTTCCAGGGTAGCCCACACCCAACAACTTATTCGCATGGTTCTGCTTGTACACTCCCTAGCATGATAATCCAGAAGGCCTGTCTGGGCTCCAGTGGCTCAGGTCTTTGTTTCAGATGTATTTTATTTCAGCCTCTCCCTCTGCCTGGCCCTGCATCATTCTTTTCTTTTTTTTTTTTTTTTCCCATAGCAACTAATCCCAGGAGAACATCCTAAGAAATCTCCTGACTACAAGGGCCAGGCCCTCACACAGTGCATTCTGCTGACTCTAAAGTGGACCTCTTTAAGCTCACAGGGACCATATTAGGTAGAACAGCCACATGTTAGTGGTGAAAGATCATAACACAGACGAGATATTATCTTTTCCATGAGAGGGTAACATATGTATGCGTATAAACTAGAAAATGAGGAGGGTCCTTCTGTACTCATATCAGTTCTCATGTTTGAGGTGAGATTTGCTGTGGCTCCTAGGAGAACTGAGGTCCTGTGTGGTTTTTTCATGAGCTTACGCTTGAAGAAAGCCAGGATTCTGAGGACTGAGAGTCCCTTAAGTGATTCTGCATGGGCCAACGCTAGAAGGTCCAGACACTGCCACTGCGCTGCCCAGTAAGGCTTTCTAAGTGCGGCAGCTTGGTAGAGAAGCTCAGAGATCCTTTGAGCTGTCTTTACAAGCCACCAGATCATAGGTTCGTGTCACTGTGACCTGTGGGTCATGAAACTCCAGTTTGCTTTCTACAAATGAGTATACTGAGTATGGATGGGCGGCAGGCTTTCCTGTTGGGTAGCAACTGAGGTGGCACTAGGGTGCCACCTTATATCAGGACTGCCATCCAAGCAGGCTTTCTGTACCTCGGCTCTCCTATCTTAAAATTCCCAGTATTCCTAGCACACCTTGATGACTACTCCAGGTGTTCCTCTGATAGTTCCCAGCTTCCTTTGCATTTAGGTTGGTGTCCTGCCATCGGGTAGCAAGTAGAAGCAGATTCCGTGTCTCTTCCAAGATAGTGAGTTCAGACTTGTGTTCCTCCTTCCTTCCTCCTGTGCCCTGCAATGGAGTTTTGGAACCATGTGGAGCACACAGCAGAGCTACAGGATGGAAAGCCTTCTAAGCCACATGGGACTCTACGTGAGAGCAGGAGATATACCACTGCTCTTCTAAACCACAAAGATTTCAGGAGTTTGACCTTCAAAGCAACTCCTATTCAGTGGACTTCTACTTCCAGGCCAGCTTGCCTAACCTGGAGATAATGAGCAAGGTCTGCCAAAGGAAGTTTGCCACTTGAAGAAAGTCAGATGCAATGCGTGGTGCTCATCTGTGGGCACTGTGGCTCAGCGTAGGAGCAGCTGAGCTCCCAGAAGGCAGGAGTTCCCAGGCTGAGACAAAAAGAGTAGCCATCGGCTCTGTGTTCTCTCCTGCTCATCTTCAGGAAGTCAGGTACCCATGACATGCAGAAGCCTGAGTGAGACAGCCATCACGTATCCTGTCTCAGTTCTCTTTCTGCATCTGGGGAAGGATTGTGGCCATGTTGGCTTTGCACATGTTGCCTGAGCACAACTGCATCCCCTCCATAAAAACTGCTAGGAGGAACTAAGCCCACACCACTTCTCTATGAAACCTCCACCACTTCACGTCCCCACCTGCAGTGGCTGTCAGGACCTGCCTCTGAACTGAAAATTCATACCACTTTCCCCTGCTGGTCCTAATTGTAGCTCTAGAGCATACCTTGAAATAAAACAGACAAAAGACAGACATCCTCTCTGCTGGGCTGTTGGTTTTGTGGCTATCATGAATAACTTCTAGCTCTGGAGCCTCAAAGCAATTGGTGTGTTGCTGGCTCCAGTGTTGTTTTTGCTAGCTAGTATGGACTTCATGGCATTTTCTGGTCTCAAGCCCATCACACTCGTGGTGTAGTCCATTGATGGAGGACGGGTAGCTGGGTCTTTGTTTTTCTGGGGCTGGTGTCTGGTTTCAGAGAGGCTCCCCAGTGGTGGTCATTGACACACACCCTCAGCAGCATCCTGCCATGCCTCCTGTAGTTCTAGACAAGACCAAGAATGTAAGGCCTTAGTATTTTCATTGCATGCCAGCCTTTCAAATACAGCTCAAGGGTGGTTCTGTGCTTGTCAGTAATGGGACTGATCTCCTTTCACAAGTAGCAACACAGTTTCCATTGGATTTTTATTTCTTACTTATTTATTTGTTACAGGATCTCGCCCCTCAGTTCAAACTAGCAGTGATCCTCCTGTCTCAGCCTCCCCAGCACTGGGATTAAAGGCATGCACCACCATGCCTGGCTTTGGGGCCAACATAATGTGCCTGGTGTTCTGGGGGTGGGAAGGCATGTGGTACCAGGGATCAAACTAGGTTCCTTACACTTGCCATGCAGGTGCTTAGTCCACTGGGCTATCTCCCAGCCCCTCTGCCGGATTCTTATAAATGGCGCAACACATGGTGAGGTTAGGAATTCTACTAACTTCTAACTTTTAATGTGTAAAAAAAAGTATATAAACATACTTAACTGCAAAAATTGAAACATTAAAAAGTCATTTTTAATCCTAAATCTAACAAAGAAAGTTTGACATAATACCTCCACAATTTTATTATATATATATATATTCTATATTTGGAATAATACTATATATATATATAGTATTATAATATATGTACATGTATATATAGTGTATATAATTTTATTTCATCTTAAGGAATTGGGGTATTTTCTATGTCAATAGGTTCTATCTTTTCATTTAAAAATCTATACAACGTTTAATTATGAGAATGACTATGGGGCTGGCCAAATAGCTCAGTGGATTGAAGTACCTGCAAGCAGGCTCAGGGGCCAGGGGTTCAATCCCTGGCTCTGCCATGCCAGCTCCGCCCCCCAGGGCATGCTGAGACAGCAATTGAGACTGGGAGTGGTGGTGCATACCTATAATCCCAGCTCTTGGGAGGCTGTAAACAGACTGATCACTACGAGTCCAATCTAGTAGTGAGACCCTGGACGCCCTATAGACCCTTCCCTAAGAAATACAAAAAAAGAGAGATAATGACCTATGACTTATGTCTTAATTATCCTTTGATAGATGTGCTCAATGCTATAATGAATATTTTATACAGCACATCTTTCCATGTCTATATATAATTTCTTAGAATAAATGGAAGTTAGATCCAATAATACATGAAGTATAATTTCCAAACCACAAATAGATTACCTTCCAGAAGTATAAGAATTTATGTTTGCTAAGCAGGACAAGAGTGCCTATTTTACTACACTAGTATTATCACTACTTTTCATGTTACTGAGATAGTTTAAATCTTACTGTTCAAAATGTTTCTTTCTTCAATTTAAACAGTGTTTTTTTCAGTTAGAGATAGTCATTTGTAATTTACTGCCAGTTGGTTGTTTCATTTTCCTCTATCTTTCTTTAATTTTTCTGACTGATGCACATATTTATGTATGTTAATGTGCTGTAAATACTAACCCTTTGTGATAAACACTAAACATATTTTATAGCCCTTTTTTCATTTAAATCAAGCCTCTTAGGAGGTTTGATTTAAAGTTTTATTTGCTTTTGTAAAAGCAAAAGTCACAAATTTAATCTTTTCCTTTACAATTGCAGTTTTGTGGCCTGCTTCGTAAAGTCTTCTCCACCTTACTTAAGAAATATAAAATTATTGTGCATGTTTTTTCTAGTGTTTATAAATATAAAAGGAAAATTAATCTACGAATATTATCTTTTACCCTACACAAAAATAATTTCCACCAAATAGATTTAATGTGTTGCCTTACAATTTGACAGTCATTTGATTATGATAGTGGTGTACACTGCAAAAGGAAATATTTCATATTACTCGGGGCTTGTGGGTTATCTCAGTTGTTTCAGTGCTTGATGAGGAAAACCCAGTCAGGTGCAGGGGACCGTGCTTTAATCCCCAGCTTCCCATGTTTACCAGACCCGTCCATAAGGCAGCATGAGCCAGCAAAAAAAAAAAAAAAAAATTGTATTGCTACGCTACATGTGAAAATGTTCTAGAATTTTAATATACTAAAGAAAATGTATAGGGAGCCCTTTGTAGTTCTCATTCCAGTTCAGGAAGTTTATACATGTAATCTTATGGATAAATCATTGGAATCCCATCAAGTTAATTCCAGTCTACCATTTCCAGGGCAACCCATGGTGAGAATAAAGACACTAAGGCATATTTGTAGTTGTGGGAGCTAGGAGGTCCAAAGACCAGCAGTGAGGATGGCTATCCGGAACAAAGGCTTGGACCTGGGGCCTAACCCGGGTTTTATTCATTTCTGAAGAAAGGAGTGGCTTGAGGATGAGTGACTGTGAGAATGACAGGAAGGTGAGTGCTGTGAGCTGGGCTGGGCAGGAAGCCTGCATTTGCCTCTGCAATGTGCAGAGAAGGATCTGCAGAAAGAGTAACCTGCATTACACTATTGAGATAGTACCTAATGTTTGGGCTGTGCTTCAGCTCTGTTGGGTAACCTTTCAAGCCTTAGGAAGTCATAGCCTCTATGTCAAAGCTTGATTTCAGCTGACAGTGTGGAGCGCTGGCTGTTTGTCTCAACTCAACCCAGCTTACTCTACAGAGAAGAAGTTGGGGGTTCCAGGAAAAATGCCTGCTGTCTTCAAAGACAGCTGTCAGCACCTCTGCTGCACCAATGTGCATTGTGTAAAGCAAGTTGAAGGGATAAGGAGAAGTCCTAGCCAGCTCTGTACCTATCAGTACATAGAAATAGTGTTTGGCACAGCCAGCATGGAGACAGCTGCCCCTCCTTTCTTTCCTTTTTTTTTTTTTTTTTTGAAAATCATTTGCTAGCATTTTAATGAGCCCCCTGCACAATGGCTTCAAGCTACCAGAAGACAGGGCCCCCCAAGACCCTTAATCTTCTCAGCTTTCCTGCTGAATAATTTGGCCTTCGTGATGGCAGGTTGCTTTGGAAGCTTTCTCTTCCTAAGAACTGTATAGTAGCCCGATCACGCTACATCAGTGATGGGAGCTACTGCGCTCTTGGTTTTGTCAGCGTTCCTCATGTCTGCTCACTGGCCAGTGTCCACGACTCATCAAGGTTGACAGTTGGGCAGAAGCTCTGGTCTCTCTGTACGTGGTAGCACCTCACACCAACCTTCCCAAAGTAACCTGGGTGATATTTGCCGAAGCTGATCCTGTGATGATGCTCGCCACCAGCACTACCTGGCCTCCGTGGTGCCTGCCGACGTGGCCGTGGCCATGGCTCACATGGCCCAAGGCTTTCGGGACTTCCTTAGTCTGGAGGGAAAGATGGAGGCTGGGATGAAAGCATCCCTCTTTCCAGGAGGGTTGCCCAGGTGATCCTCTACACGGATTTAAACATGAGCACTTTAATCAAATTTTATGCTGTTTCACTGAAGCTCTTTTTCTATACTTATGCCAAATCTTAAGTGTTTTAGTTACTGAAGCTTTAAAATAGGTTTGAATATCTGGGAGTAGAACCCTCACCACTAAACATCTATTTCTTCAAAGAAAAGTTAGGATAAGCACAGTTTAACACAGCTAAAAAAAAAAAAAAAAAGCTAAGTGCACAACAATAAAGAAATATCCCTAGAAAAATTTCAGGAAAAAAAAAGAAAGAAACACACACACACACAAAGCAAGTAGTTAGGGCTTATTTAGCAGGGTTCTCCAGAGAAAGGGACTCAATAGAATATGTATGCTCAATAGAATATGCATGAGAGTCAGAAAGGAGAATTGCATGGGAATTGGCTCACTTGATTGTGGATGCCAAAAAGTGTTAATTCTGCCAGCTGCAAGCTGGAAAACCAACATAATTCAGTGCAAGTCCCAAGGCTAACCCTGACAGAAAGAAGAAGGGTGTCCCAATTCTAAGACAATGAGTCCACTAAGTAAGGTTTTTTTGTTCAGAAAAATATAATTTTAAAATATCCTATTTATAATAGTGTCTCAGTTCCTTTTCTTTCATTGTGGGGGCAAAGTACTGACACCCAGAATTAAGGAAGGAAAGGTTTATTTAGCTCACAGTCAGTGGAGGTTTCAGTCCATACTCAGATTGCTCCAAAGCAGGGTGGCACATGGAAGAGAGCAGCAGTTCATGGTGATGGAAGGCAGCAAAACAGCAAGAGCAAAAGGGAGGAGCAGCAGCAGCAGCAGAGAGAGCCAGCCTCTCCCCCTCTCTGGTACCAGGTTCCAGCTCTTTGCCCCAGGGCAGGTGTAGTAGTACTCACACCCATAATCCCAGCATTGGGTCATGAATTAACCGTATGCCCTAGGAGCCCTAGAAGTCCACCCCTGATTGCATGAGGCTTTGGGGGGACATCTATAGCCAAACCATGACACATGATATAAAAACTATTTGGGAACTTTGTGAAATATCTATGATCTTTGTCATTAGCACTCCTATCCATCCAGAAATGTTGGATGATTAGCTATATTTTATGTAAACACCATCCTATACTCTTAGCTCTATTTGGTTTTAGATATAATCATACTGCAAATAATGATCACTTGCCTCTTCTCTTAAAGTATATCCACCTTATTGAATTTGTTAGAACTTCTAGAAAAATTTAGACAATGTGCAATATTATTATACAGATGACGTATAGTTATATAATATTGATCAGGTTTACCTTTTTTGATGAAATGTATAACTAAGATGTCCTCATTTAAAGATATATTCTATTTGATAAAACTTCATTAAAATAAGCAAATTTCTTCTAGTTCTTTTAAAAACATTTTTAGCTATATGTATATGTTTTGTCAGAAATGGTGTTGAAAATTTCCTAATTTCTTTACATCTATCCAGATAATCATATACTTTCTTTTCTTTAGTACTATAAGGTAATAATAGTCTATTGATTAGTTTTTCAAAGAATATGTTGAATGAATAGAGAAATGAAGACATACTCATATTACTAGAGCAAACCCTAATTGTGATTTCAGTATACTATTATATTTTCTCATATTATATTTATGATATTTGTTTGGACACTTTTTTATATTATGTTATTATGCCAGAATTTTGTATAAAGGTTTATGCTGGCTTCTAGATAACTTCCCAAATCACTTTTCTTTCTAAAACATTTTAAATATCACTCTTGGGTACATCACTAACAAATTGAGTCCTCCTTACTCGGCATGGAGCTCCTCTGTATTAGTTATCTATTGCAGTATAAGAAAATTTCCCAAATCTTGGCAATTTAAAACAACCAATAGTGCCAGGTACATAGCTCAGTGACCCTGCACCTGCCTGGCAAGCACAAGGCCCTGAGTCTGCTAGGTGTGACGGCACATGTGTACAAACACAGCTCTGTTGGAGGCCAAGGCACAAGCATTATCATGTCCAGGCCAGCCTAGTCAAGCTGACAGGATCTTGGCTTACAAACAAACAAACATGTATTGCCTCTGTTCCTATGAGTTGAGAATTCAGATGCTGCTTAGGTAGGTGTTATGATTTACAATCTCTGATGAGATTGCAATTAAGCTGCCGGTTCCTTCTAGAATGATCTTTCAGTAATGCTGCCAGAGTGTCCTGGTGACACGGTGTGTGGCTGCCCCCAGGACACGTGATCCAAGGAGTGAAGGCACAATGTCTGTGATGATCTGGTCTCAGAAATCACATGCTGTCAATTCTGACATATTCCACTGGTTGTAAAAACAAACTCTGTTACACTGCAAGAGGGCACTGCACTAGCGTGAGGATATCAGGAGGGTGAAACCTTTAGGGGACCATCTTTTAAGGCTGCTACCACACCACCCTCTATCTTCTCTATATCCTTGGTTTCTTTCTCCAAAATACTGCTTCAGTAATCAGAAAAATACTCTACATGAAGCTGTTCTAACTCCAGCTCTATAGGTAAGAGCCTTCTCAACTTTCATTTTGAATGTTCTTGGGCACATTGTGCATATACACATGTATGTATGCAATCCGGTACCTAGGGCAGCTTCGTCCCTGCTGAGCTTGGCTTGCTGCTTGTGAAGCTTTCAACCCAAGCTCTTTGCAGTGGTCCCACCTTCTTCTTTTTTTTTTTTCCATTTATGTATTTGGTACAGGGTCTCAGCATTCAGCTCAGACTCATAGTGATCCTCCTATTTTCAACCTTGCCAGGGTCGAGATTACAGGTAAACACACTACACCCAGACTCGGAAGCCCACTCAGCGTACCCTGGGGGCAGGGCTGGTGCTGCATATGGGATCAGGGATTGGACCCTGGTCCCTGCGCTTGCTAAAGGCACTTAGTCCGCTGATCTATCACACTGGCCCTTAGTGGCCCTGCCTTCTGTTCAGGAGTCATGTGGAAATATTGTTTGGAAAAAGGTGTGCTTCTCCTACTGCATGCCTACCTCTCTGAAGAGAACATAGGGTTAAGCATCAAACTAGGAACTGCTTCAGGGATGCTATTAATTCAGGTCAGGTATGTATAACACTGGCCCATTTTTAAAAAATTTCCCTGTGGAGCTCCTCATTCAGAACACAGATGGCAAGGAGAAAAGCATTTACTCTGGGAGTGGGAAAGGGAAGAGAAGTGTCATTTTATTTTACTTGAACTCTTTTCCACAGTCCACTGAGAATATCACAGCCTAAAAACTTTTTAATACAGTGACAAAAGGTGAGTTAATCCCTCCTCCTTTCTACTCCCTCTTTTCCTTAAACCTGTTTTACTTGGAATAAAAAGCTAAGACTCTGTCTATATAGATTTTCATTTTAGCTTACTTCCCT